>LOND01001037.1:0-30724 GCA_014220965.1 Paragonimus kellicotti
TTTGTATTTACTGTAATCCCCGAGAGCGATGCCACACCCTTTTCAATGATTGCATTTCAGATCAACGGAAGCCCGCTTGACACTGAGCAAGAAAAACCGACTGGATCCGGGTACTTTGGGCCCTGCCTCGAACCCGTGTATCAATCGCTGAATCGCTGAATTTAAAGAAGCGAACTGCACGGAAGAAACCTACAGTTTATTGCCTTCCTCTGTAAGGTAGTTAATTGTTTGAACGGTCTCCTTTGTTCTGTGGTGGACGAGGGACTGAGTGACATCTCTCAGGTGAAATTAGACATGCATTTGGATAATCTGTGGCCGCATGAACTGTCGTGACCTGATGCCCCATAGAATACGAACGTGACGGGGTTTATACCGGAGTCAATACCCTCTGCCCTCAATGAACGAAGACTGAACGCTGAATGGCCCGTTGAACCGACCAATCGATATGTTCCGTCTAAATTATCATTGGCCCTCTGATCGAATTTTTCGGTTGCGTCTACGGGACATCTATAACCTCGTAGTGACGGAATTCAAATTATTAGTTACTTTGTCCATTTGTATAATTCCAGTGGTGATTTATTACTTGCAACTGTAGTTTTCCAGCCTTCGGGTCTTCACAAATCGTATTGAAGTACTAAATTCGATAGGCCGCTGCAGCGGCTAGAGTATCTGAACATGTATCCCCAGAATAACCGGCCGCTACCTGGTGATCTTATTGTGATACGTCGTATTTTACGGGGTGACATAGGGAGGTTGTCGGCGCAGGTTCACTTCCCCGCAAAGGCGTAGTCTTACATGGTCCATAATAGGGTTTTTCTGAGCGTCCAGGACGTTTACCCAAGGTCGTGCGTATTGCTCGGGACGATTAAAAGTGAATTACTACTTCACTCATTGCTGTCTGCAAAATTCCGTAAGGTGCTCTTTGGGAACACCATATGTAGGCAGGATCAGTGAAGAAAGCACTTCGCAGTTTCTTAAGAAACAAACTCACAAGAATGAATCCTATTTGAGTGTATCAGGGTATAGTCCATAGTTTTGGCAATATAAAGGAAACATCAGATTAATGTAGATAACACACTCAGTTAGTACCCGTTACAGTGTATCTGACCTCATGTGCCTTATATATTTTACTACGCCCATATGACCCAACCGTGTAACCATAACCAACATCCCTTGCAAGGAGTACAGATTTCGTAATCATCGTTTTACGATTCTGAATCAGCGACCAGGACGAATTCACTGTATTCCGTTTATCTCAACGGGCCGTCAATGGCTGGAATGCGCTGCCGGCGCAGGTGGTGCTGGGACCCAATGATGTAACCTTCAGTAACGTGGCCTCTGGATGCGCGAACGGTGGCGCGCCGGAAGTAGGAAGAGACTCAACACCCTGCTTATCCCTGTGTCTAGATGCTTATTGAAGATGCTCAAACGGTCAGTGGCTAGCACCCTTTACCAATAAGCAATACGGTACAATCTCGATTAAATCTGCAACCCAACTGCATTCACAGAGTTTTCGGGTGCGCGCGCGCATCTCTGTATTCAAGTGACTGAAAGTTTGGATCGGTCTATTGAATAAAGCGCATTTTTATAGACCAGAATTACCGTAATTGTTGGTTGGCAGTGCACTTGACACTCTTCCAGAATTCAGCAGGAGTGCCCTCAATGGCTTGTGCTCGGTCGTGTAGTAAATTTACTATATGTCAATGACTCTATTTAGAGCAACGCTCTTCTTCAAAGACGATTAAGAGATCTGGAATGTTGTCGATCCCAATGCTGCAAGAATTGGCCTTGATGAAGCTTAACGCGAACCAGTCGACTGATGTCCTAATGTGGCTGACAGTAAACAAGTGCATGCCAACAGCGATGTTCTGAAAATACCTATTTGATGCATAATGCACAGTAAATGCTTCGAAAATGGACTCGAGGAAATAGCTAGATATCTGGCTGTCGTTCAGTTCATTTTACACCCATCATCGCAAGGGAGATACAGTGAACGGATCTGTAACCCGTAAGATATCAACTCAAATCCTACCTTACAGAGACAAAAAACGTTTCAAAAACCTTGCGGGTTTATGTAAGATCGCCACCACAGAATGCTAGTCAAATTATACATAGACTTTTAAAAAGACATTCGCTACTGAGCTTGTTTAGCGAACGGATACCAAACTTGTCACAGTCTTAGACATA
The DNA here is from genome assembly GCA_014220965.1 of Paragonimus kellicotti. NCBI lineage: Eukaryota > Metazoa > Platyhelminthes > Trematoda > Plagiorchiida > Troglotrematidae > Paragonimus > Paragonimus kellicotti. Next base: position 2,188 of record LOND01001037.1, read on the forward strand.
ACTCGTTGGAGCCTCAACCTGAGTTCCTTGACTCCTCCTTACTTGAGGTGGAAAAATTCCGTGACGACTAAATTCTTGCAGATTTCTCAAACATCACTCCGTTGTTTGTTTTCAAGGTGCAGGCACCTTGCCGTTGAACGTTTGAGTGCAGACATGATTGTTCACTTGTTAGGTTTCCTTTCACTCTCTTGTGATTGATCTCCTTTTTTTTGGCTAGATCTTGCTTTTATCGCCGTGGTTAGATAACGGTTATGCATCGACGAGATTTACTGGTGTATTGCTGCTTTTGATTATGGTGATACTGATGACAGCAATCGTACGTTACTTATTTTAGTATTCTAAGACGAGCGAGGAAGTTACGACCAGAAGGTTTACAAGCATCAACCTGTGATGACTGCCAGGGAATTTTTTACTAATAATTATTAACTACTTGAACCACCTTACTTCTGACGTCGTTAGTTACTTCTGCAGATAGTTTAATGCGGGGCTAGATTCACATTGACTTAAAACACTTAAATACTCATACCTTTTCAATTCTTGGTGTTGGCCTGTATTACATCCTGCTTTCAATTACCTTGTAGGTCAGTAGACACCTGCTGGATATAGGAGAAAACTGACCGGATCTGGGTGATTTGAAATCCAGACTTGAGTCCCTGTACAAGTTACTAAAAACTATTGGTTGCAGACTGTGTAGAGATCACGTCAAGGCAAAAACCACGATTCCCTATTTTTGAGCAAGTAGAACTAGAAAGTATTCAATAAAGTCGAGAAATCTCTTAAGATTAAAAAGCCTCATGGAAATTTAAACACTAGGATGAGCAGTTATATAAATTCGCTAAACGTCAACTACCACCTCATACCTTGATGGCCTACAGTAATGCATACTATCTCGAGCGAGCACCTAAACATATAGATTTCATACTCTTTCGAGTTTACTTAACGTTGAATGTGAATAGCAACACGTTGGCGTCACTCAGACAACCATTAAACTAACCTAATCGCCGCTGTTTTCAACTGCTACACAAATGACTCATCCGGTCAAACTATTCGCCAACCTTTATAAAAAAGAACAATTTCCGTCCTGAGAGGAAGCAACAACCTGTCAGCAAGATGATTCGGGTCTTCAAGCTAAGCCTAGTTCGCAAGTTCAGCCTTAAAACTGTGGAACATTCACGTTATACTTGCAATTAGAGTTCCTTCGGCCTAAGAGCGGTCTAATTCTCGCTTTCCTGCTTCTCACGACCCTTAGTCATCCATGTATCTCTTTGTGTAACAAAGCTATTGATAGCGCATTTAGTAGATATTCTATCGAATATGATACCCAACATAGCTGACAATTGTCAACGTAACTTCCCGCAACGAGTTTGCGAGACGCCAAACGCGTCTACTGACTACGTAGTTTCTGTCGACCTTACGTGTTTTCAAAGATCTACCTGATTATCATTTACTACCTAGACCCGGGCACCGTATCTGTTTTCCACACTTTAGCCACTGCTGAAAAGGCTGGAACTCAGCGTTTAGACGCATAACTTTTGAAGGATCCTGCCTGTGGTTGGAGTAAAAAGAAGAAGCTATGAAGAGAGACTAGACCTCCTTGGTATGTTTTTCCAAAGCTACAGGCATGATCACCACGTAGTAACGTGCGCTATTTCTTAGTATCAGCAATGGCTCACTTTATTGGAGACCCGACTGCCGGCCGTAAATGAGTCATTGTCTACTATTACTATAGTTCATTGTCCGTTACTGCTTAATCTTCAGGAGAACCGCGCTGATTTAACGGTTAGTCTCCTCGTGGAAGGTCATTCAATAATTCACTAATTGACGTTGTGCTAGCCCACCCGGGTATCTGTATCGCATCCCCAATATTCAGGTTACGGTGGTTTTTAAGATACAAAGATAGCCAGTTGCGAGAGGAGCGTGCTTGTCATCCACCGGGTCGCAGGTCGGACGTTCAGTTTGTTGCTCTGTGTCGTTGACAATCTTCCCGACTGTCTATCATCGTGTGTTGATACCTGAAGCCTTCTTTTACTTTCGTTACCTCATTCTGTCTGGGTTTGCATCCACCACAGAGGAGGTACAGTGAAATTTCCTGAAGTCGGTATATGTTTGTTTTGCGTACTGAAGGTGCATTTATGGGAGGCTGTCTCTAGCCGTCTCTGCTTTTAGCTTTCTCCAAAGGTGTCCTATTTTCTCCTTCCTTTTCACCTGGTGTGTGATATTTTGGAACTTACACTCGGAAGTTCTGGGGTCCCGTAGTAGAGCCTATGCTGGGAAACAATTTGGCTGATGTTCATTATGCAGACGATATTACAGACCATGCTGAACCGTCTAACTGATATATCTGATGTATATGATGCGTAGTTTACACTTGCAAGCAGTAACGTGTTGTGATCGGAATAGGTTAGCCCTCGTCCTACCTTCTTTAATGCGGTTGGGTCACTGGAAACCGTTGACCGTCTCATCTACCAGGGTAGTGTCATCTCGTCAGCTTGTAAGATTGATGATCAGGTATCTTTGAGGGTATCGAAGATACCTAGTTCGTTTGTAATTCGTCACTTGTGTTGTCGCAGAAACGTCTGGTTATTAATTAGGTAGTGACGGTTTGCAATGCGTACGTTTTATCTTTCGTGTTCGGTGGGTAAACTTCACGTACTCACACGGTACTGGACTGTAAACTTTCAGTCTTTGGTCATCGTTGCCTCTGCTAACTGGCGTGTACCAATTGAGTTGATTGTGAGAGTAGCGCGACAGTTCCTTCGTGTATATTTGAGAAATCTCCGAGTTCGCGAGGTAATAAAACTGCACAGTATGCTCTGGCTGGGTCATGCATTCCTCATTTCGATATGATGTCTGTCACACTGCACATTATTCAGTGTGGTTCCTAACGGTCAGAAGAAACAGCCAGGCGGTGATGTCGTCACCGACTGTGAAATCCTATACCATCTCATGGAGAAAGGTTGGGAGATGCCAACGAATAGTTTAAGATGGTTCTTGCTCATTACGTTCATCCACATACTTTCCTCATTTGTGTTTTCCCTCTTACTTCAGCTTTCCGAAGAATTCTGAAGCTAGTGGCAATCCAGACCGGTTACTGTTGTTCAAAGGCTCTCCCTAAAATCATTATCTGTTCTGCCTCTTATTATTGTATCTCATGGAGTCTGAACCGAAGGCAGCGACAGACCAAGAGACGGATCAGTCCCAAGAGTCGTCCAATCCGACTGATCTGCTTTGTAGACCGAATACGAGCGATCGTAAAGATGAGGACGAAGAGGAGGAAGAGGAGGAAGAAGAGGACAAAATAGTGGAGAAGTCCCACAACAGTCGATTTCACAAACGCAACAAAAGGTTCCCTAATCAGATCGAAGGGGTTGACAGCGCATTTGTGGCTATCGAGCCGAAATCCGGTAAAGAGGTGATATGGAATGAGTGTGTTTTGTCTGAAAAGAAAAGTGAGAAAGAGGTTAGATCTGTTTATCTTATCTGCATGAAATCACTTTATATCATGCCTGTTTCTATCAGCAAAGCAGATACTTATCAATTATAAAAAAGTTAAAACGGAATTCTCACCCGTTTCTGGCTCGCTTTCTGGATGCTTGGATTGCGAAATCTGACGATGGATCCAGAAAGCTAGTATTTATCATTGAACGACTGGATGAATGTACACTGAAACAATTTTTATGCAACTCCCTTAAGAACAATCGAGTAGGTCTTTTCAACCTGTGCGTTACACCTTCAGTTGTGGAAACGACATGTAGGTCAACTTCTGTCCGTGCTGATGTTTCTTCATCGTCTTGGGATTGCTCATGGAAATTTGACGAAAGAAACAATCTATTACCAAAACTCTGGAAATTTGCGCGTCGGACCGTGTAATTTTCCGTTGTACATTGTTGCATTTATTCTTTTCTAGTCGCGCTGGGCGGTTGTCTGGATCAGAAGTCACAGTCTGCTGACGTGTACGCACTTGGCGTCGTAGCTCTGGAGGTGAGTATTAGCCGAGCCATTTTTATTGGTTGCTTCACAGATCGCTGTCTGGACCCCCACGGATTTCCCGCATGCTCTATCGACAGCCGAGCTTTGCCAAGAAATGCTTGGCCGTTTGGAAAGAAGCGATCAGCGCAGTTTTATCGAGATGTGCCTTGATCTCAGTTTGGCCGCTGGGCATCGGATCAAACGCCTGATAAATCATCCTGCTGTGACTGAAGTTCCTACGCTGAAGTTGTTGTCGGCAATGGTGATTGTCAGAACAAGTGAGTCTTAGTTGTGCATGAAAGTAATCTTAAAAAGCGATCCTTCAAATTTGCTCATGCACCTTCTACTGGCAGACAGTTTGCATGTTCATAAATTTTTTAATCTCGCGAGAATCCAGCTGAAAGCTGGAGTTTCAAGCACTTTCTCAAGCGGACTGATACCATAGTAACGTGGTCATCATGTACCAATGTGTGCTTAAGAGGGATCTAATTTTCCGACCGATAACTCGAACACTCAAAGTAAATTCTACGTTAATCAAATCTCCTACTTCAATGCGGCCGTTGGCGACTAAAAAATGGCCAGATTATGGCATATCCACGGGCTCTAGAATCTTTGATCATTTTGCTCAGCAAAAACGGCTGGGCTGTCTGATTATTGACCGTTCAACCGTCCACATCGCTGGTTAGATGTGCTATCAGACATATCACCACATTACAACTGATGAAATAACTACATCCGCCGAATTTTCCGCCTTTTCTTGACTCTTTCTTGTTTATCCTCTCTTCTCTCGAGATCGGGTTCTCGTGACTCAGGGTTTGTGTCTGGAGATGTTACAGCGAGTGATAGACCGTCCGGTTCAATGTTGTAAATATTACGATTGTTTGCCTGAGCTGTCTGTGAAGCGAGCATGGTTACCGAAGTTGAGCATTGGCAGAAAAACAGCGAAGCTGTTGTCCTGTGGACGTCATCTTATTGTCTGATTTATAACCGCTTTTTATATAGATTGAAAATCACCACAATTGATCGCAGCTGTCGCATTCCCATAGACTTTCCAGTCGGCCCTTTCGAAAAGAAGCACTAGACTCGAGTTTCGCTCTCATTAGAGCTCGTCAGTAGTGCATATCCTTGCCACTGCCGGGACTAGAACTCCGGCCACGCTTTCATGAGGCAACCGTGTTGACCACTGCGCCATTGACCTCACATTAGGCACGACCGAATTATCATATGTGAACGCTCAACCACTTTCGCTTGTGAGTAATGATCAGGTTGCCCGATCGCCTCGAGAGGAGACACAGTTACTGTCTGTTAACTCCAATCGATGACCCCTCGACTAGGACTTCTCTCCAAGTTGAAATCACAGGAAATCATTAAATTTGTTGAGCGATGGTCTGTTTACTGGTGGGTTGTAGCAGATTTTGGTTTATTGTATACACTGTATTACGTACATAACTGGTCGCAGCTGCCTTTTTGTTTTCACTATACATACAGTTCGATATTGCTTCTTTAAATTTACACATTGGGTTTTCGCGGTCTGAATGCCAGTTATACTCTGTTTACTTCGTGATCTAGTGTCACGTTTTGTTGGTTGTATTGTAGTTAAGCGTTAGAGGCAACCATCAGTAATGGTATGTAATTTGTAACTCTAACCGCATACACATTGACCTCTCACGTTGTTTATTTCAGTGCGTTCCATGACCAACGAAGAGGGCGCGGCAACGGAACAAACTGGGTTTGCTACCCTCCTCAAAGAATATCTGAATCACTATGAGGATGAAACTGTGATTGTGGAGGTACATTTTGCCCATGACAATATTGTGAATTCGCGTTCCTGGAAGGACTTCCGTTCCAACTTCACTCTCACTTCGAAATTCCTCGATGATGTGAAGTAGGTTATCACCTTTTTTTGTATTGTATCTCGGTGCGATTTACGGATACTTATCAATGAGTGTCATGACCCTTTTTTTAAATTCTCACAGCCAATCCTTTTAGATCATGAAGACCTCACAATTACTCTGTTTATGTTTTCGCCAACCAACTTACTTCCTCCCTGGCTTTGTTGAAATTTTTATCTCAGTTGTTGTTGGCACTTTGCTTAAAGTCTTCCATTAAACACCCTGCAGTGGGACACCTTCCTTTTGTGGTACATGTGCGAACCACTGTACTCGAAAGAATAAGAATATAGATGGGAGAAATGGCGCGAAGTAAAGCAAACTGATTGTGAGTAAACCAAAATGGAGTAAACCACTTGAAAGCTTTAGCTGAATGACCTCTGGATGTCATGTCATGTCACCGAACTTGTTTATGGTCATCAATACGTGGTGTCTAGGAGATAAGTGGGAGACTGTGAACAGTCTGCTTGAATTAACCAGTTATCAGCGTCAACGTGACCTGTACCAACTCAGTTTGAACGGATGCACGGGAAAATGGAAACCAGCCACGATTGGTCGATTTTTAGCACGGAACCGGAATCCGGTGGTTCGGCTTGCCGACCTTATACACGTGGTATGACCTCTAATGTATTTGACTTATTGTGTCAAGAATTTATATGCGACTGAGAAACATCTTGTTAGGAGACGAATTCATCGAAACAATCTAATCAGGTCATCGGTGACGGCTGACGAAATCATTCATCAACAAAGCACTGGCGTGCAGGTCGAACCAACCAGGAGGAGGCGTAAAGGTGAGCGTGGGTGTCGCGCTAGCCCGATGAACCAATCAGAGCGCAACGGCTATGGAATTGGCCCTACTTGGCCACTTAATCGCGAAGTGGCCTAAACAAGCGAACAGTGGTTGAACGCGTAAATGGCCATATTTGGCAACTATTTCATGCTATATATTTACATGCATTTCATTCATTTGTCGAACTTGAAGTAGGCAATACAGCGTGTTTTTCCGCAGTCGTGTTCTTCCTGACTCCGCGCAAGTAGACTGGGTGAAGCCGCATAGCAGGAATCCAGGATAGCATTCAAGTCGTAATAGAACAATTGGCAGAGGAAAGGCGCGTTATAACACATCTAATGTCATGTGTTAACATTGTCTATCGTCCTTCTGCGGTGCTGAGGTTTATTGAGACACTGTACAGTTTCACGAAGGATTTCGAGCATCGTGTTCGCCACTCTTTTTGCGTGAGTGTTTTTGTAAGGTATTTTTTTTGACTGCTATTCTACGTATGCTGCTGTGTATCACATTTTATGATTCTCCAATTGCCTTCGATTCCGTTGAACACAGGTAACAGAAAACAAGTGTGAATCGTATAGTACCCGATTGACTTGGCTTCCTGTAAGGCCGTTCTGCACCAGACTAGTGACAATATACACTGTCACAAATTTGAACTGCATGGCTGTTTGATTGTTCGCAAAACGCATCTTACGATCGACTCATCCTCACCTCGTTGACCTGTACATTTCTTAAATAACTCTTCATTGAGTACGTTATTCTCCAACCAACATTTCTCGATGACATCAATTAGTAGGCTTAACTGGCGCTCGCCTGTAACCATGCTTCTTGTCAACTTCTCACTACTAATCTTTCGTCGGTCCAAACTGTTCCACGGAGAATTCAAGTTGATTAACCGGTTACTTGAACCGCAAAAGACATGAATGAAATGTTTGTGTTCCTCACCACCCACTTTCAATGCAAACAAGAAATTCATCCGTCGTGACCTACTTTTGCTTCCTTCTTTTAGCATCCCTGAAACAATAGAATCTATAGGCTTTCCTAATGATGGAGATTAGGATTTTCGAGTGGACCTAGGGATCGTACTTTAATTCGAACCTCCCGCGTAAGTAATGAAGTCTGCACTCTGGACTCTTTGTAGTAGGCAGCTGTCAATTGCAGTACAATAACACGGGTTTATATGTGTATATTAATGTTACAGAAATCACAGTCTATATTTCGGTGACATCATCGACACGTGCAATATCGCAAGATGTAACCTAGTTGGTCCAATATAGAACAAAGTTTGTCTAATAACGGAAGGTGTGACGCTTAAGTTGTTTGTCCAGTCAGGATGTATCGTGAAACGACTTTGGATTCGTCAACTGCTAGGTTGTTTTCTGCCACCGTTTGAATAGACGGTGAATCGGATAGGTTTTCATCACAGTTCTTCGTTGAACTTTCAGAAAATTACTGGCTAGAGGTGGGTTTTACTGTTCTGCAATGTGACCGCTGTCGAATTGTTTAACAATCCTGTCAAGCAGCAGATAACCAGTGTAATGATGTGGACATTGAGTCTCATCGCTGTAAGTGACGACAGACGATGGTAGTCGTCTTGAGACAAATTGTCACGTAACCGCTCATACTAGCTGCACCGTAACGTTTATTTAACACACTGAAACCTACATAACTTGGCCAATATAGCACAACAAATGGGAAAAACAAAATTTTGTGTTATTTACAATTGTATAACAGGTAGTTTCCCTTGTGAGTAATATACTACTACGATAAACTGAAGGATGACCAGGAACGCAAATAAACATATCGGGACGCACAAAGACTCGCAATGCTAGCACCACTAGCTTTCATTCTTTGCCAAAATGTGTAGCATCTTCGCTGTACAGCATGTATAGCATGTACAGCATGTTCAGTCATTCGAATCCCTTCCAGGATACCAGGAACGCTATACTGAGATCTGACAATAATGTGCTTTTAGGATGTTGGCGTACTTCTCGGTTACACCAGTCTTTGCTGGATAGTCCCATAGTACTGCTTTACCATAACGTACTCTCAACTGAAATCGACTTTATAATGAAAAATGAAGGGTGATATGATGGTTCATGTATTGGCCTGCCAACAGTGCCAATTGGTATAAGGGTAGCGGCCGAGGTACTTGACAGCCCGTACGACCTGCCATTGTTTCATGAATTTCGGATCTACATTCGGTCCATTCTTATTAGACACTTACGCTATCATTGCATCCTCATCTGGATAGCATTTCGTTTGCTTGTTTGACATGGTTGAGTTCCCGATCCAGAGGTCGTCTACCGCTTGATGTATGTTGATGTGAAATTTTATGGTGATTCACCGTCAACCGAAAGCCGTGCCGACTGATCGGGAGTCAGTAATCGAAAATGAATAACGCGGAAGGAGCAACCTGGATGTAACCATGTTCAAACGTCACCGTATCACCCGAAATTCAATGGACTCCCTGAACCCAACAACGTGACAAAAAAGCGACGGTCGGCAACCACAAGTATTCTTCATCGTCGTCATTGAAGACAACATCACCTCAGTGGTTCGCATTGATGTTTAGTTGTCATGGAAGCATAAAAAACAGCAAGCCTTAGCCAGGAAAAAAAGTAGAGAGAGAAGGGTCCTTATTATTAAAAAACAACCATGTACACGATCAAAACATCCAGCGTTGAAGTGTCTACACCCTACAAGCTAACAGCCAAGCTATAAGTGGAAGTAAAGCGTAATCCTCAAGACAGCTTCTATACAATTTTCACTGCCACAGGTCCATAAATGCATTTACCTCACATACATTTCAACCAAACAACGACAACGTTTATGACTTCCTGACTGAAGTCCAAATAATAACAAGCGTCTTCGGTTGACGACGCCGTTTCATGTGGCCGAAACTATGGACACTAGCGCTTGTATTGTGATAATTTTTGTTTCCCAAATATGTTTTAATTTTTCCGACTGTGTTATTCTTTATGATCTTTTCTACCCTGACCTTTTGACATTGATAGTGATTACGTACTGCTGCTTAATTGTTAAATATATGTTCTAGTCATGAAGGATCCCTCGGCTCCACCTCGAAGTCGTGGTGTAACATTTTCCTACAGTTGTGTACCGATTGTATCGCGTAAGTTCGCGGTCGATTTTGACTTAAGATTATGGGCTATTCTATTTTTCAAATGTGTTTAAAGAAGCTACTTTATTTTGACGTGAAACAAGTGTGCCGAGGAAGTCTCTTGCCGGAAGCTTATGTTTCTCCGGATATGTGAGGTAGTAGATAACAATATGAACATGTACAACGTATTCTGCCCTTTTCCAAACCATGGCTCGTTTGTCCGTAGGCCATTCTGGTATCACCCACACACATTCGAGTCACCCATATTAGAGCTGTCTTTTTCACTAGGGACCACACATTTCCGTTGGTACCTTTATTAACTGCACTATGTTTACGTTATTGAAGACGATCTATTCCTTCTTCAAAATTCAGCCGAACAGAGACATGTACTCTCTCCTATGTGTCTATATGAGTAGATCCAGTGTAATTGTTAGTTTCAATTCTGAAACGCTCTCCGCTGAATTCAACGCTGTTAGGTAAATCTGGGTTGACCTGATATATGAAACCGAGGGTCGTCTACCCTAGTGATTAGTCACACGTGAGGCGAATCATTAGATAGCACACCTGACCCTGGACGCTGTTGGATCTTTTATCTCAATCCAAATACATTCTTGTTCTTAAACCGTAGTTGCACTTTCAGTTGCAATATACTTGTGACCGATTGAGGATTCATCCTATCGGTAGCGCCTTTGCCTGATGAAGCCTCTGTGTCAAAAGTGAAACGTTACTGCTAAACAAAATCATCGGTTGCTAATAAATTCTCAAAAGTACGGGTTTGGGCTTCTTTCGCAATTGTTACACGACCTAAGCCTAGCAGCATCACAACTAGCCTACTTTCATTGAGTGTTTCCATTCCAAAGCACGATGATTGCTTATCCGTCCCCTAGACTATTGATCCATTCAATGTGCTATTTGTATCCTGCTTTACATAGTTTTATTGGCCCATATGCGCACATTTCACTGGATCGTCTTTTCACCGAACAGTTCTTGATACGGTCACGTCGATAATAGTTCCCATATTCAAGAAAGGAGCCCGGGGCTCTTGCGAAAACCATAGAGGGATTAGTTTGACCCCAGTCATTTCAAGGGTTCTAGCATCAATTATACTTCGTCGACTCACTGCAGTTCGGGAAGTAAACATTAGGGAAGAACAGGCAGGGTTTCGCCCTGGGCGGGGTTGTATAGATCACATTTTTACCCTTCGTCAAATTCTGGAGCAGCGTCATGTGTACCGCCGGCCAACAATCGCCGTATTCCTCGACTATAAAGGTGCGTTTGATTCGGTAGACCGATCTACACTTTTAGAGTCGCTTAAACGTAGGGGTGTACCGACTAAGTATGTGAACATACTGTCGGCGCTTTATTCCCATACCTCAGCTCAGGTTAGGGTTTACGGTGAACTGTCTGACAGTTTCAGCACCAGGAGCGGCGTACGTCAAGGCTGTTCTTCATTTCGTCATAGGACGAAATAATGGAGGACTGTCCCGACACTAAAAGATGCCGCATGGACCTTCTACCTGGTGATAGATTGACTAATCTTGATTATGCTGACGACAAGATGTTGCTGTTTAACACTTTCAAAGCAGCACAAACAACACTGGACGCTATTTCGCGTTCTGCTAAGTACTTCGGAATGCGCTTTGCAGCCTCAAAATGCAAAGTGCTTCTGCAAGATTGCTGTGATAACGTTGGTTTAATGTTAGGTATAAGTCATGTGATGTTGACCGGTTTGTGTATCTGGGAAGCTGCATCAGCGGTGGCGTCGGAGGTGTAGGGAATGAAATAGAAGCGCGTATTTCCAAGGCTAGGGCGGTGTTCGCTAATCTGAGACACCTATGGCGACAGAGAGGTATTTCTCTGAAGCTTAAGGGTCGTGTATATCAAACAACAGTGAGGGCTGTATTACTTTACGGCAGCGAAAAATGGTCGATCAGGATAGAGAACGTGAACCGTCTCCAGGTATTTGACCACCGATGTCTGCGTTCGATCGCTCGTATCGGGTGGCACCAGCGAGTAAGCAACGAGGAGGTTAGGAAGCGGGTGTTTGGCACTGATTGTCAAACGAGTTGTTTTGTTCAATCCTTACACTTGCACAGACTTAGAATGTTAGTATCATGTACTATGATGCAGTATCGTTGCCACACGACCCCATTTGCGACGCTGCGGCGCAACTGGCGCAAGGCGCGTTGGACAGGTTATGACCTGCGTAACAAATAAAACGTCACGAAGGGTTGCTACTGTACGATTCGGCGTTCGTCTCCGTGCAGATTCGTCGCGACTTCACGTTAGTGGTCTGAACGGTTAAGTGAGATGGCTAATCGAGCTCAGTGGCGTGAATGTTGTCGTTGTTTGGCCGAGTTGTCTGTGAAGTGAGTGCACTTAATGATGCGGGGCAGTGAAAGCCGTAAGGAAGCTGTCTTGCTGATGACGCCTTACTTTCACTTACAGCTCGGTTGTTTGTTTGCAAGGTGTAGGCGCCTTGATGTATGTTTGAATATAGACGTAGCTATTTTTAGTAGTTAGGTCCCTTCCCCTCCCTTCTTTTTTCTTCTCTCTTCCTATATAGGTTTTTTTTCTTCGTGGTTGTGTGGCAGTTAAGCATCAGTGTGAACCACTGATGTATTGCTGTCTATGATGATGATCTTTACGCATCGTGTTCCTGCACGTGTCGAAGGTAAAAATCCTGTGCATTGATTACGTGTCCCTCTGGCTTTGTTCTGATCATTTTCGCAATTTTCTTCAATAACTTATCATCTGTGCGCTCGTTTCAAATAACTCACCCATTATGATTTGCTGCTACCTCAACAAGGTTGATACTACAGAAATGCAGCAAAGTTATCCGTAAAGTGCTTGATGGTTTTACAGGTTTGTCACTGAGTTTGTGTACGTGCTGTGTACATATAACTAACAGCGCTCGATTTCGCCGGCAATTTGGCCAAAGAATGGTAATCTAGTTATCGGTATCTTGAACCCCGGCGTAGCCCACTGCTGTTGTTACGAATGTCTGTCTTCGCTTGAATATCCGAAGTTTGATGTGCATTAGATGTTAGTTTTATAGTGCTGATGTCGTGTACGGCCAAACAATATCAAAAATATTGTGGCTAGGAGAACGGGCATGCAGGTGGATGGCCATTCATAATAAACGGGAATGACTGTTCAATCAGACGGTAGGTTGTACAGTACCAGCATACAAGCGTAAACAGGCTAAAGGTCGATTGCCCAATCAGGAAGATCACATAACCAAGTCCATTCTGACATACATGTAGGAAGCCGAAGGCCCATTAGCCTGTCGTGAATGCTGAATCATGCAAACAAGCACACCGCACAGACGTACGCATGTGTCACTATTGCACACATGCAATAGTCCACAACATTACATAACCTCCTTCACGATAATTTGTGGAATAGATTCCTGACCTGTTCTGCCCCGTTAAAAACCCTGAAGAGGTTGAATTCTATCTAGTTTGATGGATGGTCGAACAGAATACAGTAAGAAACTGCATATACCCGTGAACATACCTGGGTTTACTGCAATCCTTCGTGTTGATAATTGATTCAAACGTATATATCGCACTCACGCGTACTGCCAAATGACCTGTTGGTTAGCGCCAAAGTAGGCAGGCATCACAACCGCTAGCGGGATTGTTCGACATTACCGAACCTTCGGTGTACAGTCGCAATCACCATGTCCGTGGAAATACCTGCATGTTTCCTCAACCGAAGTATATTGTTTCGTTACCATGAAATGTCAACTCAGCACTTCCAACTTTCGCGAAACTGTTCAGCAGGGTAGTCGAATCAAGTGCCCATAGATTTACATATGTATGAATGTTGATGAACTCGGTGCACGTTTTTAGGTGTCAGCCTGGTCATAATTACATGACATGAAATTTGTAAACAAAGTCAATCTTGCAAGCTTCTGCTCCCGTAAGTATTGCTAGTGAAACATCAGTTAAGCTAAAGCGACCTATACAGATTTCAGCCACCCACTGAGAAAATTGACCATTCGTCTTTCAGCTTGACCCCAACACGTACATGTATATATGAAGAGAATTCCCGCGTTCCGTTGCCTCAGTCACACTGATGGGATGACCGAGCCAGTAATTCAGAGTTTATGCATAAACCCTTTTGAAATGAATACTAACGTCAACCAATCACATAATTAGCTCATCTTTAAAACAAGTACGTCGACTGATTTTTCTGCTTCCCGAACGCTACTCGCCGTTGAAAGCCGTTCAAATTTTAATGACGTTCAAGAACCATGCCGACAAACGCATGTTACCAGTGTTATGATCGCAAAAGATTCGTTGTTTTGTGCGTTATACAACATAAGTGACAAATCTGTGTGATTGTTAATTGCGTTTAGTGAATACAGCACGCCTGTGGTCGTAGTCAACGGTGCTTATGTCTATCTCAGGTTTGCCTACCTTCCTGGGTATGCATTCTATATTAATTATGTCTTAGTTTTTCACTCTTCTTTTCACTTCTTCGCCTTGGGTAATGTGTATCTTATTTACACATGTGGCCATTTGAATTGTGACATAAGTACGTTCTTTAACTGCATATCTCAATTACCGGTCTAGATGTGGACGGTAGAGTCGAGGGGGTTGATAATAGATATCAACTGTAGTGATAGATTATGTGGAAATGCTGACCTTCGAACGGTGACACGAAATACACTAACAGTACACTCACATTGACCTAATGTATGCAGAAAGCAAGTTCCCACAGTCTTCTTGATATGAATGCTTCAAACCGGCACGATTTGCATAAGAGGCGGGTTCTCTTTATCGAAAAGATGAAACGTTGTTGACTAGGCGCATGTTATAACCTGTGATGTTTCTTTGTCCAGACATGTTGGGCCTTAATCCGAGACAAGTACTAAGAATCAGAAATCGACCTGTTTACAAACCCGGATGTCGATTATCTTTCATTATTTTTTTTGGGTGCATTTCGGGCACAGAGTTTCTCTTACCAAACAACCCATATGAGGTGGCCATAGTTTTGCGTGTCGTCAAGACAATTTCGAGACGGCCTGAACGAATTTCGGTCGAATCATGTGTGATCGTGCATTCTTGGGGTCGTTGAGTAAATTATGCACCACTGCTAAATGTTGTTCACCGGTGAAAGATTTATGAACGTATATTTTATTATCCTGTGCATTCGCGTTGGCGATGCTTTTAACAACTGATCGTTCTCCGTTTGTCATGCTTCGTCGTCCGTGGACTACAGTTTCCATAGAACGCTTAGCATGTGTTCACATCACCATTCCATACATACTGTCCAACCACTGCTGTCCAACTCGTCATTTTCATCTAACCGTTTGTGATTTCAAAGGAGAGTTACCCAGAATTTTCTATTTAAACACGTCTGATTGCCTATCTCATTGTGCCAGGTCCCACCTATGGGGCTTATGAAAGAAGAGTGTTTCCCCTCGCACAATCCGATTTGTCCCTCTCCTACTATTAGGAATGGCTTTTATCCATTTTACGGCTGTCGTTGGAATTGGGCCACATTTCAAGATGAAGAAGAAGAGTCGCTGTCCGCCTATCCCGGCCATCCTATGAACGGCGCCGCTGGTGCATCGGCATCTTCGACTGGTCCTCTGGGTCGCGTGGAGAGCAACGCGTTGCTTAGCCAGGCACAATCTTCTATCGCTTCTACCGTACCCAGTGCCAATGTGTCACGTAAACAATCTGCCGCTACTAACAAAACTAGTGATCCGACAACCGGATCACGGATTCCCATTGAGGATGAGGATGAAGAGGACGTCGTTGGCGAGGGCCATTCGATACAGTCCGTTCCTGGTATGTCCGAATGAAACACCATTCGCTGTTTGCTACGTTTTTTTTTTAAAAAAAATAATTATCATCTGTTAACGTGGGTTACTATCCTTTCAGATAAATGTTGCGATATACCGTGCGATAGTCGTTGTTATTCCCACTTTTTTGCCAACTGGCAGAAGAGGCTCATTCCGGTCGACGGCACTACCAAACTGTGATTTGTAGAGTGGTCTTTCTTCAGAGACCCATTTACCTGGCTGATAAACAGTTACGATCAGTAAGCCACTAGTACTGTCGGAATGCAGTTGTCGGTCGGTTATCCTGTGAACGACGGATTTCTTGAAGGCACTGTGTTGTGCATCTGTGGATTGAAATGCTGGTGTCGCGTACTTTCACGCAGAGCTTTTTCAATAGATACTGTGATCGACTGGCGTGCAGTTAATTGTAGGCTAGTAGCTACAGATTACGTTCCTGGAGAAGGTAGCAGCTGTGGAGGTTTGTTCGTGAAAATACCTCCGTTGTTTGAGTGTGTGTAAAGTACTGTTGACAAAGTGGGACGGTGAAAACTGCATAGAAACTGTCATGGAGATGTCATCTTACACTCACTAGCAGCCCGGTTATTCCTTTGCACAGAGTGAACCCTTCAGTTTTGACTGTTCGGATATTGAAGTTGAGTTTTTATGAATCACATCCCAATCGTCTGTTTCCTCTTATCTCAAGGCCATATCCATAACTTTTATTCTGTTTATGGTTGTATGTCAAAGAAACATTAGTATTAGCCAATGAAGTGTTGCTGCCGTTGTCGTTTCGCGTGTTACCTCACGACAGGGTGGATTGATGTCTGAAAGGCACACTAATTTTCTGTGGTCACAGCTAAACATGAATCTTTCCACCACTTTATGGATCAGGTTATTTAGTTAAGGGCTCCGGTGGACCCTGGCAGCCGTTCTTTCGAAAGTGCTTCCACAATGAGTTAAGACCCCATGCATTTCTTCTCATTGGCACACTTGTCACTGTTTATGTCACTACATCTTCTTCATACACAATTCATACACATTTTATCCCCGCTACTGCAATTAAGTCGAGGATTTCTCAGTGGAACTTTGTATGCTATTCCATCATCCCATGAATCGTCTCCGACCAAGAAACTTTCATCAGACGATTCCTTATACATTTTTCTGAAGCTACATGCCGTAGTGATGCTAACCAAACTTAGTTCTGTTGGCTGTTAGTCTGCACCCTTTTGCACACTGCAGTTTTGCATTCAATATTCCGGCGTTACCACATGCCTCATTTATGTCTTTCATGTCTTACCGTCTTTGCAGTGAGCTAACGGTCTCAGTTACTGGCCCAGCAGTTGCACTAAACGAAACGGCTGCAGATTCTGCGCATAGAGACTAGATTCTAGTTAATATTCTATTTCATGTCACCTGTCCGGAAGGCTCATTCGTAATTGACGGGCATCGTACCGATTGACCATCGTTTCCGCGTTTGCTATATTTGAATGTCAACTAAAATTAAGTGATTTTTTGGCAACTTCGTGGCCTCCCCGGTAAGTCACAGTTGTCATGTCGCTGTGTTTACTGGAAATCGAAATGTTACGCTCGGTCCTCTGGCTGATAATTCACTTATCGGAAGCAACTAAGGTTTTTTCTAATCTGGCAGTAAGTGGGCGAAATTGAGTTAAATGAGTGTCGTTCCTGAATTATTCTCCATTTGGCTAATGGCATACCGTCCACAACTGTACACCTCTGTGCATGGTGTCCCGTTTCTTCACCTCGTCTCTATTTTCAGATTTATCATACTGTCGTCAAGTGTAACCGAGAATGTAGTAATATGAATTGTCAATCGTATTAGAGCACTTACCTTGAATCTGATCACGCTACACTTAGTGCGGACATTTCCAAACTATTCGGCAGACTCCCATATTATCGCCCCAAACGAGTTATTGCAATCAAGCGTGTATATCCTTTCGTTAGTATATCAGTGTCGGATGCATCAATCTTTGTTAGGGCCCACACCGCTGCTTGACATCAACAACAACTGGTCACTAATTTACTACGTTGTGTTTAGGACGGGCATCACTCTATGGTGATTGCCCAACACGCTAACCATTTCCCTGGCGCTTGTCGGCGACTTCCTGTTGGCAGCGAGAACACTGCTGTCTGTAACTGCTTGCGGGCAAAACTGTCAAAAAACGTAGAGTGTCTGACATATTTGGTTTGTTTATTACGCATCGGTATTGGAAGCTATTATGCCTTCCAGTACTTACCGGAATATCTTCTAGCTAATCCTCGCAACAGGGACTGAAGAAGTAGAATTAAAGGAGACGAACTGCAAGTGAAATTATTGTTCGGCATTCCATTGTTGGAATTTCGAGTGTCATACTGTCGACTGCAGGTAACCAGCCATTATCTAAATTTGCCGAAGATCGAATAGTAGTTCGCACTCCCTAGGCGGTTACTATTAGTCAGTTTTCTGATGTAAAAGCTTGTATGCCAACTCAAGCTCTCTAGGCACCACATACTCAGACGGTCGTTTTCCAATTCTTTTTCAAGATGATGTTACTATACCCATTCAGTGTTATGTAGCGTTTTCTTGAAAAATCTATACCGGTCTCCGATTGGTAGTGCAAAACCGAGCTTCATTTATGATGACCATCCAAACCCATTGATCAACTCGTTCGCCCATATGGTTGAAAACCTCCGTAGCATTCATGAAAAACAGTTTCAGCGAACAGACTGTTTTCGATAAATTCTCCTCTTTGGCTGGTACAATTATATAAAATTAAGTGACGTGTTAGAATGTTATTGATCAAGATAATGAAGGGACAATGTAATTGAATAAATCATTGACACTACTTCGTTGTAGTTGGGAACGCAAACAAGGTCGGCCGTAGGTAGTCAGTGTTAATCGGACTGGGAAAGTGGGATAGGGACAAATTATTTCACAGGTTTGACGGCCATATTCGGCCAAGGAAGCTTCAGAGTTTGAACGAATTGTTTCTGTACAGACGAACTCGGGTGACGTAGTCGGATTGCGACTGCCTCGGCTATCGACAGAATACAGCGTTTGACCTTTCGCGATAAGGTGGCCGGGACCCGATAGACGGTGCGAAATGCTGTCTTCATGTATGTGTGTTGATTACAGTCGATCAAATGGGCCAGAATGGATGAACTAATGCGTTTTGTTGTCCCAGAGTGAAGCCAGGCGGGGCAGTGTTCACGGATTCTTTCGGATAAACGCCTAGTAGTGCGACCTATGTATGCTGAACCACAGGAACAGTCAAATGAATAGATCAAAAAAGAGGCAACATTATTAGGCACGTTATCCTTCAAATTCAGTGGAACCGCCCGTTTTGAGTGAAATGTGACCACAGAGCTAGCGGCATAATAAGTCGTGTTGATAGCATTGGCGATTTGACGTGATATCAACTCTGTCCACTGCGTCACCCTTGAATGACCAAATTAATAAACGTTTCTCTTATCGGCAATGTACACTAAGGGTCGCGGTTGTGTCTCTCACATGTTACTGTTGATAAACTCGGGATACGCGTTAGTGCTAATAATCTCCCGTAAATTCTTTGATTCATCACTTAATTTTATATAGTTGTACCAGCCCGAGAGGATAATTTGTCAAAAACAGTCTGTTCGCCGAACTTCATCGGTCGCTAGCTTGCTTGATCTTGTTGGATGGCTTGCCGTTGGTCTTGTTTCCGTGCCATTGATTTCTGACTCAGTGATGTCGCTCAGTTTGATGGCCGTTTTTCACGTGCAAATTGGTTACACAGTATTGAATGTCGTGCTGGGTCACTCCGACCAATGCACATCGTCCTCTGATTGATTTTTCGCATGATTATTGTTGGATATGGCTAGCTTTGCTGATTGACTGGAGATTGCGTCTGTTTGAGACAATAATCGGCTTCAACTACCCTCTGGCTCGTCAGATAATTTATTCTAGTGGTATATGTAACTCGATACAGAGGTCTTCTATTTTCAGGAAAATTTCAACTACTGTTTTCGCTGATCACCTAGAGTTAAGCTGACTTCAGTTGTTTCGAAGATTATGGCAACTTTCGTGGCATTTTTCGTGTACTTCATCCACTTTCAAAGGTTCAAAGGAATGACGGGCAGATGGGTTCCCTCTTGCCATAGTTGTATCAGTTAGGTTATTGCTCTTATCCCTTCACTAGATATTTGTCAGACATTGGCTATGTTCTTGGAGCTTTTGATTCAGGGATCGATATGCTCTGTAGTCTGCTCTTCTGAAGCAAATGTGCGAGACAGGCAATTTAAGCTTTTACGTAGATATATCGAGCAAGCAGACGGCTAATACTTTAGGCATTTTGTCGGACATATTGTCGATCATCACTGGCGCTTGATAAGGTTGCCCACTGTTACCCTCTTTCCGTTAAGTTCATCATGGGCAATGTTCCAAAGATATTATTGGGCAGTGACTGTTCCAGTGGCTTTGAGCTTCTAGGTGATGAGTGTCGTGGTCTTTTTGCGCTACTGACATCCGTTGCGTCTCGTTAGCATTTGAACCCGCTTTAACTAAGCCAGTGATGTGTGCTCACCAGTTTAGAATTTATCCTGTTTTACAACTGTGCAAAGATTGAGAAGTGCGTTCACCATAGCTGGTCGTTGATTGTTGTCCGAAGTGTATTGCGTTAGCCGACCGTCAGCCTTCGATGGAGCAGTATGCTGTACCTCTATTTTTTCTATCTTGATTTCTGGTCAGACGCTTAGTTATCATCCTGTTGTATTGTTTGACTCGCAAAATTTGCATTGTCCGTGGTCAGTTAGAGGAAAAAGTGTAGCAGTCAGGCGATGACATTACAACATGAAATAAATCGATGCCTACCTCAGTTGGCCGATCCCAACTTCTCCGGTTTGAAGCCTCAAGAACCGAACATTCTTGGTTAGAGACACTCAGATGGTACACAGAAACCATAACCTGTCTGTATGGGGAAATTTATTTTATGATAAATTTACCGACGGTTTTTCAAAATATTTTTTCCTTGTGTAATATGACGTCTATATGTGTACTGGGAAATGTGTCGATCATGTATACAAGTGGTTCCTTATGCCAGTACTTGCCAAATTAAACAACATTTACGAATTTACCTGTACATGGGCCGTTCAATAAGGATACTACGCACTGGAGTTTTGTGGCGCATCCAATGATGACTTCTGAATTCCAAAGTAGAACAGTTTAGAATGCCGTAGCAAAACATTCGTTTAGATCCTTCCATCCACTCAAACCCAAGATGGGCTTTCGTATTGTTTCTTAGACTGTGGGCAAGGGCGCCTTGGCTCTTTCGTAGACGCTAGTTGAACACCTCAGGATGCTACCTTTGTACGTCCAGAAGCAGATTGTGGTGAATCTAACGTTGTGTTGATAACCTGTTGCATTCGAGTGGATTATTACTATTATTATAGCTTTAAGTCACCTGATTTTCATCGTCCCCGTCGTTTTTATACACTGCTCTCGTTCCTTTAATTTGTTAATATAAACCCGCCACTTATTGACTGACTGTAATATAATATCGATCAGAGTATGCATGAAATTTAAATCACTTGTTCATCTACTTATTTTTGGTTCAACGCTTAGTTATTTACCTATTTTGATTCTCCACTCTATGGTTCAGACGCACGGTATGCTCACACACACACACGGGTTGGCGGCATCCGAAACGGATTAGCCTGTCACAGTGACCGAAGCCAGAGGACGCCTGCGCTTCAAACCATCACCCAAGTGGCTTGCGCTGCACCACTTGTGGTTCCACTCACACACCACGTATCCGGTGTAAACCCGAAGGAATAAGACCAGTAGGTGTGTGAGTGAGGCCTTTGTGTCCAGCCGGCCAATGCTGGTTAGCCAATTGAATGGCTAGCAGGAAAAGGAAACCCTTATCTCTCGGAAAATAAACAGAGAGAGACTACAATGACAAGATCTAAACTGAGAAGAAAGATATGTAAAATGTAATACAAGAAGCATTTCAGTATACGAATGTATGTTCCTGCATTCCAGAGAGGATAAGAATGAAGAAACAGGATTCAGAGTGGACTACGAAAAGAACAGGCAAACCATTCATCATACAATACACCAACAAAGCTGAAGATAAGAATGGGTAGAAGACCGCAGACACCCAAGTTTCTGAAAAGAGAAGCGGATTAGTTGCCAAACGACCATAGTCTTGGTCGATGCAATCAGTAACAGAGATAAAATGGATATACTGATATGACCTACCTGAGCCTATCGTACTCGTCGTCTCTTCGCCGACGCTGGTGACCTACTAATCCAAGGCGGCCAGCGCATTCACGGCCGCACACATCGCAACGCCATATAGTCATGTCACCACGACCTATGGCACCGATGGTTCCTTTGCGTACCGCGCGCTTCCGTTCTCGGCCGCGTAATAACTGCTCGTTGAACTCGCGGACGTTCGTCCGAATCGTATTCCTCCAGACCGTCCGGTTCAACGCTAAGTCTTCCCAACATCTGAAATCAATTTTACAACGTGAAAGACTCACCTGCACAGCATCCTGGTATCTCCGCTTTTGACCACCAGGATTTCGCTTACCTGATCTCAGTTGTCCATACAGAAGCTGCTTCGGAATACGGTCATCGCCCATCCGACGGACGTGACCCAGCCAACGAAGCTGATTTAGCATCAACATGGCTTCCATCCCGTTCATGTCCGCTCGCCGCAATACCTCAGTGTTCGGAATCATGTCCGACCACCGAATACCCAAGATGCGTCTTAGACCTGTCTCTTATACACATCACCTGCTGCCCGCGTCGCGGTACAGGACATTCTCGAGCTCAACGGCTTCGTCTGAGCTGCCTCTAATCCTCGCTCTCCGTGTCTAGTTGGCGCTCTGCCGCGAAGTATGCCTAAGGGCCCACAAGAGAAACCCCAGGGCGGTATCACAAACTAAACGAAATACAATACGTGCATCGCCGTACGCAGCGCGATAAGAACCGGGTCGCCCTATCTGCTGCACATGACAGGGTGGATAGGCGAAAATATGCTACTGTCAAAAACTCACCCTCATACTGTTCCCCCAACCAGAATCCTCTAGCAGATAACATGCTCACTCTCAAGTTTCAGAACCGAACGACAACCTAACACAGGACACGGGACGCAAGACGCTTCTGTCGTTGGAGCATGAATGTGCCGCACGCTAGCTGGGATCGATCGGCAGCGGACAGGCGGCCAGAGCGGCGCACTGCACTGATCGCGATGGAGTTGCGTCGTTATGGAATCGACATAGCAGCCTTGAGCGAGACAAGGCTTGCGGACCAAGGTAAGTTGCGGGAAGCAGGTGCTGGGTACACCTTCTACTGGATAGGTTACCCGGCAGACGGTGCTCGGGAGCATGGTGTCTGTTTCGCAGTCGCTGATCACATCAATGCTTTGATGATAGGCGAACCGCACGGCATCAGCCCTCGAATGTTGTCTATGCGCCTGCGACTCGGTCGAGGTAAGTGTGCTACATTTCTCAGTGTTTATGGTCCAACTATGTGTCACATTGATGATACAAAGGACCAGTTTTATGATCAGCTGTCCGTCACAAGCCAGTCGCACCAGTGAGTGACCGACTGTTTGTTCTGGGTGACTTGAACGCTCGAGTCGGGCGCGACTCAGTAGCTTGGCCGGGAGTCCTCGGACCCTACGGCATTGGTTCAGTCAATGAGAACGGTGATCGTCTGCTCCACCTGTGTGCTACTCACGAGCTGGCTATCACGAACACCCGATTCCAGCTGGATGCGAGCGACATCACGACGTGGACTCATCCACGAAGTGGTCATCACATTTGCTTGACTACGTGATTGTGCGGCAGCGCGACATTAGTGAAGTGCGTATCACGCGAGTGATGCGCGGTGCTAATGTACAGATCATAGATTGGTCAGGACTAAATTATTTATCCATGTACGCAAGTCTGTTTATTGTAGGTCTTCCGGACAACGGCAGAAGCTGGATGTCAAACGATTGGAGAACTGTGAGGTAAAGACTGTTCTCGTGCAGTTGCTCGTCTGCACGACGCGCTTTATCAATTACCCTGAGGTATGTGGCAATTTATCAAGGAACGGATCACGACGGCAGCCACCGAGACGATCGGTCTCAAATGCCAGAAACGTCCGGACTGGTTCGACGACAACAACGTGGTTATCGCTGAATTGGTACGAGAGAAGAATGCCGCATTTGCTGCCTCCACAGTGGACCCGGCCAATGAAACGGGAAGGTCACGTTCCGGAGTATCCGCCGTCAACTGGCCGAGCGTGTCCGCGGAATCAAAGACACAACTGGTGATGAGAGCGTAGGGCTGAGCGAATGAGGGCTCGCAGATGTCGACGACCAAATAAGGAGATCTACGATTCGCTCAATCATCTTCGGCGTCATCGATCCAGTCCACTAAACACTGAGTAGATCATGGCACACCGATTTCGTGCACCCAGCCAGAGAGGACTATAGAGTCTGGCTGCAAACACTTTGGGATAAGTACAATAATTCGTCCTTGCTACCATTGATGTGACGGTGACAGCCGTCGAACAGGCATCAAGCTTCACTTGCTCTTGCCCGGATTTATTAGAATTGCATAGAAGCAGATTAGGTAACAACTGCGCAACGAAAGGTGCAGCGAGTTGGACTGCAAGCTGGTCCTAGAATGCGGACCGGCGCTGAGCGACACTGCTCAGCTGGTTTGTCCACCTTGGAGCAGAGAAAGAAATGCACATGCAAAGATTGATGATGCCTTTCGCCTTGCTCAAAGAAGGATGTAACAGGCCCTGACATCTATCGGGAGCATCAAGTCTGCCTGAATGCTGCGCAGGCGATGGTGCTCTGCAAAGTCTCTGACGCACTAATATACGGGAGTCTTGGAGACCAAATGTTATCCTGAGGCAAGCAATGTCGGGGATTCCGGCACGAGTGCGTAGTACGATCGAACCATAGGTTTTCGCTGCTCGACAAGATTCGAAGAAATGTCGGCACGCAAACCAGCCCCTTGTTTGGTGTGTATGCTCTTCTGATTTCACCAAGGCCTTTGATTCCGTGAGCGGTGCGAGGCGTTGTGGACGCTTGGTAAGTTTGGATGTCCAGGTAAGTTTGTCAATTTGATTCGAATGTTGCATGTGGGTATGAGGGCGAAAGTACAGTCGTGTGGATCGACTTGTGATGATTTTGACATTGTCACTGGCGTGAAGCAGGGTTGTGTGCTAGCCCCAGCTCTATTTAGTTTATATTTGACTGCCATGATAACAGTTGCTTTTCAGAACTCTGGGGAGGATGGCGTTGAGGTAGAGTACCGGACGGATGGGCGCCTGCTGAATATCCGACGATTCGGCGCCCCAACCCGGTTACATACCTCAACGATGCGCATGCTTCTATTTGCAGATGACAGCGCGCTATTCGCACACAGCGAGGAAACAAACTATAGACGACGACACTCTTCCGCCGGACGGCATCAAGTTTGGATTGGATATTAACACAGGTAAGACATTTTCTTTCTTTCAGCCTTCTCCGGGCGAAGGTGCTGTCTGTTCACCTTCACCCCAAATTCGCATCAATGGAGCCGTTGTCGACAGCTGCGCTGATTTTTGCTACTTGGGTAGCAATTTGTCACACGATTCTGGTCTGGACCGCGAGTTGAGAGCTCGTGTGGCAAAGGCTAGTGTTGCGTTCGGACGTCTTGAAAGACGTGTTTGGAAGAACCACAGCCTGAAGCCGAGCACTAAGCTCTTTGTCTACCGCTCAATGGTGCTGTCTATACTGCTGTACGGCAGTGAAACGTGGACGTTGTATCAGCGGAACGTGCGCTATCTGAGCTGCTTTCATTTGCAATGTACCTAAATCAACCACCTGAAACAGGCTCGACAGTCACAACCCAAGAAATTCGGCACATTCACACAGAGATAATACTGCAAAGACAAACCGACCACACACACCGAATCAGATCAGGCAAAAAAGAAACAAAAACAACATCAAACCGTTCCAAAGCACAGCACAGCGGCACCATACACAACGTACGCATCTGCTTTTGTCTGGTTGCTCCCCTGTGGCCAATCTGACATGGTTGAACCTACATCGACCAAAGTCGAAGTCAGCACAGCCCACCGGATCAAAACAACACACAAGCCTGACCACCACGCCAAGGTAGTAGCAGATATTAAAGCATATACATGTAGATAGATGACAAGAGGACGCTAACCTGTTTGGATGCTGGCCATGTAGGCAAGGACTTGGAACACACACACACACACACACACTCAAGGTCGTACTCAGGATACACATGAAAGTCGCCATTCTCGTCTATGAGCCACCTTATAACAATTCCAATCAACAAAACGGGTGATCATATACGAACCAAGCCAGCTAATACAGTCCGTTCCAACAATTCCTACATTCCAGTGTGTTGATAGTTTGTCATCCAATGAGGTTGTTGTTGTTGCACGTATGCTGTTGCAGGAGTCCAATAGTTAGACGACTAGACCACAGTAGCATGATGTTTCCAGCGGAATGTAGTACCTATTTACATGTCTTCAAGATGGACGTACTGGAATCACAGGGGACTGCCGCTTTTTTTCGTAATAGCGGCATAATAAAAAAGCACATCGGCAGTTTGCTCCGAAAACGAGACAACACAGTCTTTGAAGATTATGTTGATCATCAAATGCTAAAAAATAGTGTATCAAAAATACATCACCTAAAACGTTTTGTATGCTACAACCTTATCACCGCTGAGCCCACCTAGAGTGGAAGCGCTGGAAACTACATTCAATTTCCATTACTAATTGCACATACAGGCTGCCGTAACTGCATCCAATCATCATATCCAACAGTCATTTTACGTTCACGTCAATGAAACCAGAGCAACTCTAAAAACCAACGAGTGAACCGCAAAACCAACTTAACTAACAGGACAACGAGGCGAAAGCGCTGAAAAAACACATTGGCAAGACGTCAATCTGAATCTTCGGTACTTTATGAAAGTGAGTGTGTGCGATGAACGGGCATGATATATAGCCGTGCAAAGCTAATCGGCAAATCATCAAGCATGCAGGTATAGAAGTGGAGGTCATGAAACAGGAAACCATGGATCAAGGGCGAAACTAAGGACATTTTTTACCGCCTCGACTACTGCTGTTAAATTGCCGTGGTAGACAGGCTTGTGCACAACATCCATCCAAAGAGTTATGCTGACTAGGACTTCAGTTCTGCTAGGTGCAACCATGTCAGACAAGCCAAAAGGGGGTAGACAGATGAATGGCAGTTTTTCTCGCAGAGGTTGTATACGCAATAGTGATCGTTTATGAATGTTTAGATGATGGGGCATGACCTTATGAGCACACAGGCGAACTATTTCGATAGTTACAGCACCGCTGTCTTCCTAATCAGGACGAGGGAGGTCGTAAGGAATATCCTCAACCAAGGATTACTCAGACTGCCCAACGGTTAACCGTGACCGCCAGCGCATTGTACAATTCGGCCGAGAAACTTTCGGTTTCATTCCAAAGTCTGATGTGCCCTAAAAAAAGATCAACTGCGCTCAACCTTGATCAGAATCGGACGTCAAAATATTACTCACTTTGCCCTCGGGATAGACAAACAACCAATTGCCAAGTAAGGTAGGTTCTTAAGTCACTGGGTCTTATTGGGGTCCCTCAAGGAAACCGACTCCAGTGGGACAAAGGCGCAAGCACAAAACGTACACCGTCAGTAATACTACAAGCTGGTGGGAGGTTACTATTCAGGTAGTTGAGCCGATCCACAGTCTCCAGCAGCCTGCCTCCAACAGTGAAGATGGGGTCAGAACCAGCCGATTTTATAACACCTCACACTTCGGCGGTGCAATATGCTATTACAGAGACATGCTGTATCAAGTAATTGTTTCAGCGTATCCTGCATGTTCTCTGTAATCAAGCAATTTAGAGTGGAGATCCACAACGCGACTATCTGAAAAGACTCGTGAACGCATCTCAAAATGGTTTTGCAATAGTTTGATGAGGTCCGTTTCAAGCGCAATCAGGGTCCGAATGAATAACACTGGTGGGCGAATCAAACCGAATCACTTAGAAGACCAGATTCCGACCATAATCAGAAGCTGAGGCAATAGCCATGTCTGTGTGCGCATAAACAGATAGTAAAAACGCTTCACATTCTTAGGTAACCTGTCCCAAAAATCACTTGACGCTATCAGTCACTTGCTGCAGCATTTACCGCCCACTTCGCACACTAACACTGAAAGATATCAACAGATCTACGTGTTGTTTTTTATTGTTCAATACGTAAATCGCGTATATTTCACGCAGTTGTATAAACCTCATGAGAAGTAGTGAAAACAACTGTTTTCACGAGTAACTTCTTGTGAATTCCACGGGAGTTCGGAAACAGGTTGATCATTCTCTAGGGCACATGTAATTCAACACTGAATATAACAACAGATTCAGCAATACAATGAAAGCACATTGCAACGTATTGCAACGGCACAAGTTAAATGAGTTTTTCAATAATTCTTCGGCGTAAACGTTTACCACAATAAGGTCTGCAACTAAAGAACTGGAATCCGTTAATTGGTGTTACTTAATGCACGAGGAAGTTTATGACGTTTCAATGGACTGCTTGAAGTAGACACACCGAAGACAATTTGGGAACTGTTAAGTGAAAGAGCACAAAAAGATATTCCACCTAAACAAATTTCGGGTCCAAAGGAACAACCGGACGGTATATCAACGAAACAGAACGGCCAACAATCTTCATGCAGTATGCAACTTCTTAAAGTTGGACAATGTTCTCATGTGAAATGCGTAGCTAATGCCAAGTGAACTAACTGGAAAACACAAAAATGATGACAGTGGTTCACATGAATCATCAAATTGTAAAACTATCCTATGATCGCTTTTTCCAGAGGCATCTGCGCAATAAAATTGAGCTCATGAAAGCTACGCAAATTGATTCGCCACAACTGCAGTCGGTCACGTA
>LOND01001037.1:35972-48848 GCA_014220965.1 Paragonimus kellicotti
AACAACAGATTCAGCAATACAATGAAAGCACATTGCAACCTATTGCAACGGCACAAGTTAAATGAGTTTTTCAATAATTCTTCGGCGTAAACGTTTACCACAATAAGGTCTGCAACTAAAGAACTGGAATCCGTTAATTGGTGTTACTTAATGCACGAGGAAGTTTATGACGTTCAATGGACTGCTTGAAGTAGACACACCGAAGACAATTTGGGAACTGTTAAGTGAAAGAGCACAAAAAGATATTCCACCTAAACAAATTTCGGGTCCAAGGAACAACCGGAGGTATATCAACGAAACAGAACGGTCAAAAATCTCATGCAGTATGCAACTTCTTAAAGTTGGACAATGTTCTCATGTGAAATGCGTAGCTAATGCCAAGTGAACTAACTGGAAAACAAAAAATGATGACAGTGGTGTACTATGAATATCAATTGTAAACTATCCTATGATCGCTTTTTCCAGAGGCATCTGCGTAATAAAATTGAGCTCATGAAAGCTACGCAAATTGATTCACCACAACTGCAGTCGGTCACGTATGTAGATCAACAAACAAAAGTTTCAATAACAAAAAAAGGTTACCGGTTGACTAGTGGCAGTGAGCACTGGATTGCGAGCGTCTACGTAATGACCATTGTAGCAAAAATGGACCAATAAAAGAAAAACGAAGACCCAGTGTAACGATTGTCGCATGGCTCACGACGAAAGTGGCATGTTACTGATACAGCTGGCGAGGTCACATTTGGACCGAACTGAGATCCTTCTGTACTGACTCACTTTCTCAGTTGTCCAACCGTGTTGACATCTGCAGCCAATCAACCATTAGTTAGTTGAATGAATGATCGTTAGATAATTGTTCACTGTGATTAAGTACAATGATCTCAGGTAGTCACGTACGAAAAGTGTACTATTTACAATGTACTATAGACAAATTAACGGTAAACTTATAAGTAATGTGGCGGATTTCATAATTTGGATGAAGCTCACCTGAGAAAAATTCAGGCTTTGGCTGGATTCGAATCAGCGACGGAAACAGCATGACCTAAAGCGGCAAGCACTCTATCAGCCGAGCCACGAAGCCGTGTTAAGAACTCAGAAATTTCACATTTGGACTCCGTTAACCCCTCCCCCTCCCTCAGTCCACTCTATTACATGGAATCCATCGCATGATCCGGCAGATTAACTGCCCAAGCAGGATTTTTCAACAGTTCACACTGGAATCCACCAACATCACCGCTGTGTATTGAAATTGTACTACCTGTAAGTAGTGTGACAGATTTCAATGTTCATCGGTGGCGTTGGTGGATTCCAGCGTGAACTGATCGAGAAATCCTGCTTGGGCAGTCAGTCGGCTGGATCATTTGGTGGATTCCATATGACAGTTGGTTGGGTGGGTAACTAGGTCCAAATGTGAAATTTCTGAGCTTCCGGCGTGGCTTCGTAGCTCAGCTGGTAGAGCATTTGTCGCGTTTGGGCATGTTGTTTCTGTCGCTGGTTCGAATCCAGCCGAAGTCCAGATTTTTCGTAATTGTGTTTCTTGCAACGGTAAACTATTGAATAGTCTTACACTCATGTATAGTGCAGACTGGTACTCATCTAGACTCGCCTTTTCTTGGCGAACTTTTGCAGGGAGTTCGAAATTTTGAAAAAGAGTTCACTGTGAGACACTTATGTAAGGAAACCGTATTTTTATGAATAGACGTAGATTAGAGCAAACTTGGAAACCACGTGTTGTTGTGTTTTATTCGGTGTCTAGAAAGCGTAATTGCTCTTAAACTCTCACAACGGATTAGTGTCGTCTCCAATTTGTCAGTATCACACTTGATGGGAACTTAATCATCCCGAGTGATATTTTGGTATAACATACCCGATTTACGCATACGATTAAGTAAGTCATGTCTGGAACGACATTGACATGATTATCTTTCGTCGTCCTATGCACAACGCAGCTGTATGATTGGAACAAGACGCATTTCAGTATTGGTAGGTGTAACTGACATTGAACCACTATCAGCGAGTAGTTATTCACTCTATTGTAAT
Organism: Paragonimus kellicotti; assembly: GCA_014220965.1. Taxonomy (NCBI): domain Eukaryota; kingdom Metazoa; phylum Platyhelminthes; class Trematoda; order Plagiorchiida; family Troglotrematidae; genus Paragonimus; species Paragonimus kellicotti. The sequence goes on from LOND01001037.1 coordinate 38,013, forward strand.
CTCTTGGTGAGATGTTGGGACATTTTGAGATAGTATTCGATCAATTTAGTCCTGTTCTTCTTTTCTAAACCAAAACTACTGGTTTGCAACCTTTATTGTCCCGTTGTACGTGTTTCTAACGTCGGATAGTGTTCGTAAACCAGTCAGGTTGCACGTAGCACTATCAGATTATCTTTTGTAAGTGCAAGAAATTGCTTGGGACAATCACTTAGTCATCGATTTCTCTGTAAGATCTCTGTGAAACGTTCGTTATCCAACCTGCCCATTTTTTGTTTCATCGTATAGAACGTTCATCGAGTCTGTGTGACCGCGTACAACACGGTCTGTTGACCATCGCTACAGGCCCAGGACGTCAGAGTGAGCCGTGTGGATCAGATAATTCATTGTTCATCGCATCTACTCGCGCCATTTCTAAGGAAGATGGTTTGTGCAATGCGTCTACCGCTGCTACGGACCTGGCCGGTCATGTGATCAGCGGACCTGAAAACATACCCCCATTGACTCAGGCACCACAAAGCCACTCTTTATCTCCTGGTGTTCACTTATCTGCTTCTCCGTCGTCCGTCGCGTTGCGTCAGCCGGACCATCGAACAACTAGTCTGGAAACTACGAGGGCTAGCACGACCAAGTCTGACGTTCCTGGTACGTTTTTCCAACTGTTATTTCTTTCAGGCTTTTGCGATTTGTCTTGTTAAGCCATCTGCATTACCTGACCGTACGGTTTACTGCAGCTTTTCTAATCTGTTCGTCGCATCTTGCCATGATCTGTAAGCACCAATCCAATGTAACGATGCGGCATACAATATTATTAATTAACTGTTGAGACACTTCAGCGTCTGTCGCTGGCCAGTCGTTCACGCTCTCGATGTTTGGTGCGTGCAACCAATCAAAGATCAATAGCCATCCCTCGCCCTACCATTCGAGACTCCGGTATGCTGTTTGATAATGATTAGTTACTGTTAGGAGCAACCAATCACGTTGTTCACAATTAAGCATATTTTCGATGATTCTCACAAAACATCCCTCTTTGGCTGCATTAGAAGTTGTGTCCTTGAGCCTGACTTTTTTTAATCTCGAGAGCATTGTCGCTTCACTTGCTGCTCGACTAATCAATCGTTACAGCAACAACGATGTGGGATTCGGTTAACCTGTGAGATTGGCTTGATGGCGCGCTCTTTCACATTAACGATAGTCTATTTCATTTTTCTGTTTGGAACCAGTGTTTCGTGAAATCAACTTCCAACGGTATATAGACCACAGTCAGACCTGAAGTTACTAATTTGCTTCATACACCTCTGAGGATAAGTATTTCGCATTTTCAGGACTACAATTTCAGTAGACAAAATAAAAGCTGATTGATACAGTTGCCCGTTTGATTCATGTGATTTATAGTCGAGATTTTGAGAAAATTGTAGTAAGCGAGGGAGAGCGGAGTACCCAAAGTCACTAGCACGAACATTCGTAGGTTTATACCTTGACCTGTTTGAAGGTGCGGTGTGTGTACATTTGCAAAAGTCAGCTTAACAAGGATTAGTAGAGTCAAATTTTGGTAACCAAGCAATTTTAAGAATCAGGTTGTTGAGAAACAACAATCAGTGAGGTTGCCATCGCCAAACAATTGCTTCTCATATCAAGATGAAACCTTTCGGAAAAAATTGTTGCAATGCGTTTGATTCATAAAACAGTATACTGTATGGGAAAGATGTTAAGCATCGAGTAATCCCTTTCACTTGTTCAAAAGCATTCCTAACATGAGGACATTATGTACGTTAACACGTCAACGCATTTGAACGTTTTAAACGGTGGGAAGCACGGTACCTTCCTGATTTGGTAATGTCATTCTGCAGGTCGATAGAGAAGAGTGTCTAAGTATGTGGATCACCGAAGCTGACACCATTTGTGGAAACGAATGCGTTAAGACGGGTATGAGGTTCATTTAGAAGTAAACGAAAAATGAGAAGAGAATTGTACTCTAGAAAATGTCAGATTTCGTGACGAATTGGAAAGACGCTCGCCCGTGTAACGGTGTGATTGGCGAACAGTGAGAGACATTTGAATATCGCCCTCATTTGGAAAAAATAAACGGCATCTGCCTGTTGATGCAGTCGAAAATATTGTTGCAATCTTGAGCACTAAAGTGGATTATTTCGCATTTGCTGTTTACTATCTACAAAAGGGAATCGACAGGATCTGCCAACACGTTAACAGTGGACTGGTACTGGCGGTATGCAACTTGATGCTGATCCGTACGGTTGTTGTGTGATACTTGATTTACAGGGAGAATTTTTTCGCGAGCTTTTAATGTCACCGATGTACATACAGGTGGTCGAAATTTGTACGTGATTTTCCTTGGTGTCCCCTAACACTCAGCATCTTTGCATTGTGTGATGCACGAGCAAATATGTTTCCACGAGAGATTGTGCCAAAAGTTGGTCTTTTTTTGCAATCTTTTATGTTGTATTGATACTCATTGTCCCACCATTAACATTCAAGAATGACTATCGTTCAGTATTCCTCGATTTCAAATTTATTAACCACAATAGCACTGCCCTGTCCTATCTGCAAACTGCCTGTAACTCGCCGAATGTTAACCTAGATATTATCAACCTTTGATTGAGCAACTTACTAGTTTCTATTGTATTCCAATACTTTCAAGGCGCATGGTCAATGCATCAATCGATACAATCGGTCGATATAATGAATTTTTTCCGCTTTAGTTTGTTGGTTGTTTCCTCCGAGTGGCTTGAGATTGCTTATTCTAAGGGACCCGATTCTCTCGGTTCCTAATGCTATAACCCCATCACAACCTATTGATCGTTCTGCAAATTGGAGACGCTGTTGACGCAGCGTCAGCACCAACAGTTCAAATGATGGCTAAGGCTTCGACGCCAGGTGGCTCTTGAACAACGAACTATATTCACAGTGTTAGTGTTACGTTGTGTTCCCTGTTATTGTCCCGCATTTTCATGAAGAGTGCTCATACCAGGAGTGATGGTTTTTGTTAGACAGACAACTTGAACTTAAAGCTCCCACAACGACCTCCTGTGCAATAACCATTATTGTTGCAGTTGTTCTGAAGTTCGCTATTGCGTTCCTCTTCTGACCATAGCAGTCAAGTTCGTGATACCCCATGTGGTTACATTTCTGCTTCGGAATATTTGATTGACAAACTGGATGGTTGCCATTCCCATGATGGATGCATATCGGTGGTCATCATACACTACACATTTCAGAAAGGTTATTCTCAACTTTTATCTGGCATAGGTCACGCCTAGGGATGTTAGCTCGATTGTGTGAAAATTTTCCAGTTGTGTATCACTTCTTATTGATGCATCGTAATCTGGATTTGAGTATTCAGGCTTGTTAACCATACCATATGAGAGACATCTAGCCGATTGGTAGAGTATGGCGTAGGATCCTAGTATGTGTTTGGACATTTCATTCGCTTCATTGCCCTGCTCTTGTGTTACAGCTGGATCCGTTTTTTACGTGTTATGGACGTGTCAGAGACAATTTCGTTTTGATTTTAAGGGTTTCACCTCTTCTCAATAGTAGTGACTATTGTTTGGCCATCACCTAAAATTGTTACCGCATCGTCCCACTATGCCTATGTCACCGTGTTTGTGCCACAGCTCCCACGACTGGTGCTCTGTTGGTTTATGGTGGAACCATCGCACCTCAGATTCGATTACACTTGTGCCATCTTGAGTCAAACTAACCGAAAACACTAGGACATTCATAAAAATCTGAGTGCTTTCTACTGATTAGAGGTGTAGGAGTAACGAGTGCTATGGTCGACTGTTGTTGGACCACTTAGAGACAAACGCTGCTAAACTTTAAGTCGTGAGAACATCCTTCATCCACCCAACTGCGAGCTCCGTTGTATTGAAAGTATATATCTAACTGTTATTACGGTTTGATTGCTTCTTATAAAGAGGGCAACTGATGTGAAACTGGTCTAAACGTGCAAACTGTTCTTTTTCAAGGAAGACATTGACAATTGAAGTAAATCTAAACAATTTTAGTGGTTTTCCCCTCACATCGCTCACCGTCTTATGTCGATCGGTTTAATGCTCCATAAGTGTGTTTGTTGTTGTCATATGGACCATCACATTGCTTCCTACCTACTAACTAATCTTTTCATAGTTTCCTTCCAGTGATTATGAGTTCCCGAATCATGATTGAACTTGGTGAGAGCCTTCAATCAATGTGGACTCGATGTCTAGAGTGGTAGTAGGGTTACAATTCATCCAATGTCATACTGTTGTGGTTAGATTGTAATAGTTCACCGCACAATCTAAAAATCTGATTTGAACTGGTGTGTGGAGACGTGCAAATAAGGATTACAAATTTCTGTGAATAATCTTTTACTTCCTAGTTCGCCGTTCGATGTCGTCAGCAGTAATTCTCGGACAAGATACCGGAAGTTTGGTGCGCTATCTTCATCTTGTTCTTTGAGCTTACTGATAATGATGGTTGCCTACGTATCACGTGTTTACGGTTTGGTCTCTGGTTGCTGTGACTGTCTCTGCCCACATTTGACTTCATTTACTGCATAACGGCAAACGTCTTTCCGTCTAAACGCTGGAAACTGTTTTGGTGGATAATTTTTCCTCCGTAAATTTGTAATAATACGTCCATCCGTTCAATCGTTAAATTGACGTCCATAGTTACATCTTATTTTCGCAGAAGCAAAGCATCAATTTGTGCGCCTTAAGTCTTCTCTTTCCACATGCTGTTGCAGTCCTGACTGGTTTACCGTTTCCTTCTATTCTTGTTCACAGATCTGACGGGTGCTGCACTCGTGACCGATGAGAACAACGTTAGTTTGCTTTCATTTTTTTGTACCCGCCCTGTATGTTAGTGATTGTCATTTCGGAAAGATTTATTTGACCACAAATAGGTAAAGAGTCACGACAACATTTAAAGAATACCATCAGTTTCAACAGTTGCGAGCTTCACGTAGCAGTAACCGTTAGCAAAATGGTGGACAGATGTTCCAAATTTGTTGGGTCTTATCAGCACCACGCGCGCTGCGTATTTGGTCACACAACTTGCGAATAAGTTTCATAATGGTTATTCACATACATCCATTGAACTGCGAGTCCGCAACTACTAGGTTGCGGGAAGGTTTGTCAGTCGCAGTACTTAATTGTTGCAGCTGCCTTTTCTCGCACTTGAAAGTCGGTTAGCTATTCTTGGCTGACATGCGAAGTGACAATCATCCTGTATGACTTTACAATGGTTTGGGAGAAGTTTTGCAAGCAGCTAATCCTAGTGACCTCAGTGTTCGTTTCCAGAATGTGTACCAGCCAATGAAAGTGAATATAGACCCCAACCTAAAAAATATAGCGGCCGTATTTCAATCGTACAATACAAAGACTTGAATCATATGGTTTTCTAATTTACCTGTTATATGCGTTACACTGAGCTTCCAAGGGCTTGTACAGTCGTGTCCAACTGGTTTTGTTACGAGCTGTTAACCGTAGTGTGACAATTTCAAGAAGCACTTTCACATGTTCTTCAGTATCTTTAATGTTGACTTTTCTCTATTCTTTGTACTAGGGTCGCTGGTTACGTACAGAACATTGCACACTTTGTAATGTCGCTTGAGTGTATTGTGGAAAAAGATGACTTAGGTATATGGCTCAGTCGTAGCATTTGCTACGCATTATTCCTTATCCTCCCTCCAGGCTAACCTGTAACGTTCACTTCCGTTGAGCGTTGAGTAACGTAGCTGAACCTAATTCATCAATCCAAAGCAAACTAGATCTTGATTTCTGTGGTGTGCTTGAACCAACTGATAGGATTACTAACAAAAGGTTACTTCAGTTGTTCGCAACAGTTGAGAACAGAACAGGTGACTGCAAAAGGTCAATGTGAGCCGAAGGCCGTAACTAACAGCGGTGGCCACTGGCAACCGATCAACAACAAACAGACCTGAGAAGTGAACAACTGTCAACAAGGACGTGACTTCTAGGCCAGTGAATGAATCAGTGACTAGGCAACTACCATCCGGGCCACCAGTAGATTACTTCACTGAGGCTAAGGGTCCACGGGAAAGTCAGACCGGATAGGAGGAACAAATAAAGGGAGTCAATGAGAAATTAGTAACTAACCCGGACGAATGAGGTTGGGAAGGTCAATGAGTTTAAACAGAGTGTTGTGTGGAGAACGATTTATGGGTGCTGTTATGGAATTTTCACATGCACAAGGTAACACACAATTATTGTACATATTATCATCGTCTTTATGCAAAACTACACTCATTGTGCTCTCAGGGTGTTCATGTGAAACAACTACGCCTTTCTTCGCATGCAAAATTGTGAATTACTGCATAACGCCATTTTTTCACCATCTCTGCGTTATCAGACAAGCAGAATTTTTCTTCGAGTTTTCTATTTACCTACACGACAGTTCAACGACAAATACTAGTTTCGGGTGATCTCTGGTCAGATAACACTTCAAGATTCGGTGAAAAAGTAAGACTCACGTGCTTCTGTAGTTTGTCTATGGCTCGGATTTGTGGGAAACAATTTTATCCACATTTTACACACATATTTCATAACTTTTCACAGCACACAATTAAACCCCTTTATACACAGAGGTGTTGCTTATTTTGACGGAAATTTGGATGCAAAACGTGGCACTTATCGCCATCTGGGAAAAATCGCTCAAATTTATGTTATCGTTTTGCCATTTTATCGAACGACTTTTTGTCATTAAGTTTGGTGTATTACCTGGTGAACAATGGAATAGTTTATTGACGTAATCCTGTGGAAAACTAATTAATTGATTTCATACTTAAAACTAAGTTTCAACTTTGGGTGTTTCAGTGCAGCTTTTTGAAACAGCATCCATGTTGGTCGATATTGCACAAGTTTGGGTGCATAAAATCGGGAAAAAACTGATAATTAGCTGGTCGTTTTAAAGGGCTTGTTCCAAACAAGGTTACTGATGCGCGGTGTTTTTAACGGAGCTACTGGGCAACATCGAGCTGGCGAAACACATTACATTTTTGTTATTTTTCAAAGCAATCGGTAGAGCATCTTTCAATTTTTTCGGATACTCTGGTTGTTAGATGTTATCACTTTGTTTTGTTCTGACAACAGTCTTTCCCTGACGTTGTTCCGGTTCTTGTTGCTCCTTGGTTTCGCTACTCTTGATTGTCGGCACCCTTTTTTTAACCACCCGTTTTCGTGTCTGATCCAGTGTTTCCGAAAGTTAGCGATGTCACTCTTGGGAAACGGTATGAAAACTTCAAGGGAACGATACTAGCATTTAGACAAGAGTGAAACGATTAAAACACCATTTAAATGCTCTTAGCTTGTTATTGCTGGGTTACTATGGTTGTAGCGTGGTTATCCACCGACCTTTTTAGTTTCACGCAGGTTCGTGTTGAGTAATTCGTTTAGTTGTCTATGCTTTGGTTTTATTGTTTGCATAATACGCACTGGGTCATCGTTGCTGTTGTACGCGAGTTGTAGAAAGTCCATCTGTAATTTCACAACTTATGAGCAATCGGTAACTTGGTGTACTGGTAACGTTTCAATCCTGATTCAAAAGCTTTTTCAGATCAAATAAAACAGTTATAAATTTGGTGGTGTTTAAGGCAGGCTAGATATAAACTTTTGTGTTATGAGTGAAACCTCATCAATAAACCAACGTACCGATTGCTCACAAGTTGTTCTGAGGCTTGAACCGTTTTAATCATCAGCCCACAGAAAGTAACTTGACGTTCAGTATCAACAGGTGTGCAGTTAGGCTTCTTCGCCATCGACACCATGCTGACTACTACCTTGTTGACAATAAACTGTTCGTGGCTACGTGTGAACGTGATTTAGGGACTCCGGTGTCAGGCTGTTCAAGTTTGTCTACAAATTGTGCGTCTATGCCTCAGAATGTATAAATTACATCAAACCTCTCAGGAGGTATTTGTCCAGCCATCCACTCTGAAGCCTTCCCCACTATGTTCAACTCCATAATACATCCACATCTAGAAACAAACTTAGTCTTGTCCCTCTCAAGAAGATTTGACATCCATTGAGTGCGCGGAGATGAACCAGTGGAGAGGCCATGGGACTTGGTAAAGTTCTCTCTTCGTAAAGGCCAGCAAAATTTGGTTTGTTCTCAATACCTTATAAATACCTTGTAGGAGTTCTAACGCTTTTACTTAGTGTTCTGTTCGGACTGGGTTATGTTTTTACACATAAACATTCAATATGTCTCCCTGAAACAAGAGTATCAAATTGGCAAGCCATGCTCATGTTAAAACACATTGTCCAACGTTGTTTTCACGGCTGAATCGGACGCGGGTTTTCAAATTTTACACCATCGTCATATACATGAGACAATCAGCACCACACCTTCATGCCATTCTAATCAGCTCCGCATAGGTCGCCAACTGTGCACATCTGACTGAATGTTGCGTCGGTGTGTTTCCGTGTTCCTTGCTGACATGATTGCACGTCGACAGCCTTGTCCAAGTCTGCTTTTTTCACTTCCGTTCATCTTTTCTTCACGTTTATCAATCGTCTAACAAGTTATGTTTCGCACCTTCAGCGGCAGAAGCGCCTAAGCAAATATCTTTCCACTGTTTCACGAAACTCTGTATTGTGTGATGGAAACGCTGTTGTTGCCTTCGGATAGCTAAGTGACAATAAGCTAGATAACTTTAGAAACCACTGGTATGTTCCTTTAATCAACGGCTTTAGCCTTGTAACTACTTGTTCTACAACTTATTCCTATACAGAGTCCCCAGTTACCACTGATGCTCGTGGAACTGGTGACCGACTGAATCAAATTACGGTCTGGTAACGCGAACGGTAGCTGCTTCGATCGCCCATTCGGACTATACCTGATGAGTCCAAACAATTACTAAACCGGTCATGGAGTGTCAGTTTAAGAGTGAGCATCAAGAAGGATTGCAAACGTTCTTCTGAGGTTTAGTCTCAGCTCATATGTGGTATACATGTACCAACTGTTATTTCTGAAAACACCTTTAAGTGTTTTACATGTCCTCACTGTTCTCTTCAAAAGCAATAAGGAAATTCACTATTTCGATCGTTTTTTCTTATTTGGAATCTGACTCGTCTGTTGAAAGACAAGTGTGAAAGAAGAGTCGTCATGTTACCTGATCACTACCTTAAATTAGATTATCAACCGCTTTTGTGGCTGCATTGTGCCTCACTCCCCAGGCCCTTTTACACGGTTAGCAGTGCGACATTTAACTGTAACCGTTTTTTTATCTAGCTGCTCCCTTTTGGCTTGTTTGACATAATTGCACCTCTTATGACCGAATTCCTAATCCGTATTGCTCTCCATAGCAGTGCATTACGCATCCCTGACCACGACGCCTTGGTGGTACATTAAGTTTATGCTTGACTGATTGCTGAACGATCACTTTTTCCAATAGAAATCCATTCTCATCAATGAGGATTAACCGTAATTGGTAGATGTTCCAAACGAGCATTGAGAATAAAACTGGTAGTTACAAAGACAGTGTAAGTTTAGCAGCTGTTCGAAGATCGTGTCTCAGTTCCACCTATAAATGACTACGAAATTGCAAGTGGCCTCGATTACAACGGCATGTTTAATGAAATTGTTCCGGTTCCACCTAACCAGCGCTTGGATGCACTGCATTATGTTTACTTGTAGCAAATACAGTCACTTGTTTGAAAGGCTGGTTTTATATCGACCTATTCATCTTTTTCACATGATGCACATCAGTTGTCTTTGGATTCAAATTGGATCTTGTATTTCGCGTGCTTGTCTGTCATCTCGACTTTATATTTCGTCTTCGTTTCGGCGTATTTATTGTGGTGCACGGAAACTCGGCAAGTTTTCAGTTGCTGGTCACTTTGTCAATCATTCTTAGAATAATCATTTTCAATGGTGTGACCTGGATGTGTATTGATTAATTGCACGCTGAAGTTGTACTTCAAGTATCTGTTTCTTAAGGTCATTCAAACATTGATTCTGATTCTCTTCAACAGGATAACTAGCTGGCCTACTCATTCTCCTAAGTCAATCATTCTGTTTATGGATAGTCCGGGTAGTTCGTTCATCTGTGTTGACGGTATCAATCCATCAGCGCTCCAGTGAATAGAAAGGATTTTTAATCAGGTAGAACAACGGCTCCAAATTGAATCGGTTATGAATTATCTTTCTCTTGCTTCGGTGAACAGTTAAGGTCTTGCGCTCTCATGTTCTGCTTTCGTGTTGATAATAGGCCAGTTTTCATGGAAATTCGTGATGACCCACCTATGCGTTAGCGAATTTTAGATTCACAAGCCAAACTGAGGTTTCCCAACAAACACCATGCATCTAGCAGAGGGAAATGACATACTACAAATCATTTAACTCTGGACTGTGTTAAAAATCCCACTCAGGCATTGCTAGTGCTTCTGTTTAATTCCACTCTTTTTTGGAACGCGGTATTTTTCCACAATTATTGATTTTTTATTACCATTGTGCCGTCCGTTTACATTCATCTGCACAACTACTAACCGTTTTGCAGTTGCATTTGAAAACCTATATGAACAATTTTTGCTCGATCTCACCCCGTTGACTCGGCACGTATGGCATTTTTCGTGTTAAATATGTATGATATGGTGAACTTCGTTATCGTTTTACAGCAGCAATAGCAGCGACGAATGTGTTGCTAATGTTTGTTAATGTACTGTCAAATTTACATTTGAAACAGTTCATTCCCTTCAGAAGTTTGAACAAAACCGTTAGAACACGAAAACTGGTAGATGCAAGCATTTCGTATTGACTCATCAGTACCAAATTTACAATAACATGAAACGGTTTATATATATATATATATATATA
>LOND01001037.1:49912-85987 GCA_014220965.1 Paragonimus kellicotti
CTGGCTGTCGTAATCAATCGACTGAAACTGGCCCTGTGTGTGCAGAAATAACTGTTCGTGAGCTTGACCCTACCCTGGACTTAGTGACCTTCCCTAACCCATCAATCGACTATGTATTCCACCCACCCCTAACTGTTCGATATAAAAACCGTTTCATGTTATTGTAAATTTGGTACTGATGAGTCAATACGAAATGCTTGCATCTACCAGTTTTCGTGTTCTAACGGTTTTGTTCAAACTTTCAAGGGAACCAACTGTTTCTTTGCTGAACCTATTGCGGGTTTTGATCCGTCAGATCTGTTGCTACCTCTGCCGGCTGAGTTCAAAGAGAGATAACGTCTGCGAGTGCTGCTCATAGACGACTGACGATGACTAGGTGGATGGACTCTTTAGCGCGTAAAACGAAGGTAGCGAATTCAGTTCTTTGGCCTGTTTTAACGAGGTCGGTCACGGTGAAACGTCACGTTGTGAGTTACCATCAGAAACATTGCCGGTTCGAAGCCGCATGTTCGTTTTTACCATGAACTAGCAACTTGCGCTGCGCTGTCCGTTTGGACCAACGAACTGTTGGCAAGCCATTAGCCATTTACCTTAATCGTCTCGTCACAATCAGTCACATGACCAACGAATGGGGGCTTGCGAAACAGAGGTTGTCCGTTCCATCCTGACTGTTTGCTGCTTCCAAGCAATGACGAAACATCCCATAGAATATGTACTTCTAAATAGACACTTCAAAACCTTATGTCAGAAGAATAGTTGTGTTTAAGCACCATGTGTTTATTCAATTTGCTAGATAATACGTTGGTTGGTCGCATATGGCTTTATCAATAGTATGACCCATCAGGCTACTTCCTAACACATGATCATCTGCTTGTCACTGGATGCTTTCTGATGGTCAACCTTCCACGTTTTATCCATTAATATTTTATCCATTAGAAGTTTCACGACGTCGGAGACCAAAAGGATGAATATGCCAGGCATGCGATAGGCTCTGCTGCGCTAACACAAACGCCGGTGGTCGCCACGGACCAAACCGGTCAATCAGGTTTAACGCACAAGTCTGTCGACGTACCAGATCTTCACTGTGTGAAGCCATCAGATGCTGAAAGTCAACTACCGCAAGGCCATCGCGTGCCAGCTATCGACACAACCGTAAATTTGAAGGATAGTTCCAAACTAGCCGTTATGGAGGATAAGGTTTCCAGTGTCGTACCTGCAATCGATAAATCGGATGTTGCTGAACACCAGTTCAAACCGGCAAACGACGGAGAAGTAAAGAACGAAGAAAGGGAAGACGAGGAAGATGAAGAAGACGATAACGACGACGATGATGATGACGATGAAGACGATGAGGATGACGAAAATCACATGGGTGATGCTATGGAGCGTTTTGAACCACAGACCGTACATGTATCAGCTCCGGACCGAGCGCCGACAACTCCGGCACTGTTCACACATTGTCAGTATTTTTATATTGGTGCCGGACGCTGGCATGTGTATGTGCAAATGTGGTTTGTGGAAGACCGGTTGAAACGAGAGGTGAACGTTATTTCTTAATTTGTTTTTCTCATCTGAGACTCAGGAATGCTGCTCATTTGGTTTTATACGTCACGCAAATGTATACGGATTCCTTACAACACCAACTTCCATGTCGCTGGCTGTGGGCTCGCATATCATCCAGGTTTAGGCTACCGGCCAGTATCCAACTTATAATTGTCTCAATAGGTTTATGTTTTTCATATTGGAGAGCATTGTTGTTGCTTTTAAGAGATTTTGTTTCTGCAAACTCAATTAGAAGTTATGGGCAACCGTCTCGCTTGTTTTCCACTTCGAGCGGTGTTTGCCATAATTGTCTGATCTCACCTTTCCGATTTACTCTGTTCTAGACAATATTCTAGAGAGTACGTCTAAGAAATCCAGTGATCCTACTATGGAGTTTATTTCCGGTACTTAGCTGACCGACATGATGTAAATGGATGATATTATTCTGCTCAGTTCCTTTGCCGCAAATGTTTATACCGTGCTGTCTAACGTGACTGATCAGACTGGTCTGTAGGGTACACGCTTTATACCTTCAAACTGCTAACTGTAGCTTCTGGACCGAGTATTACCTGTCCCACGACATGCCCGCATCTGTAACACTGTTGGCTTCCTTTATCGCGGATGCTTTCAATATTCGTTCTTCATGACATGGGTTGTGTACACGTGGAGATATTAATAGAACCCGTATATTTGCCATGGTCATAAATACGTCGGAGAAAGTACCTAAATGCTTAAAACCTGTACTATTTAGGTCTGCAACCCGTTGAGCGCAGTTTTCTGGTTAGATGCAATATTGATTTATTGACTGATCCTATGTTTATTCTGTCTTGTTATGTTATTGCTTGCTCACATCCAACTGATTTCAGTGGTTCATTTAAGTATTGTGTTAGTACTGTTCAGTTGTTTATTGAGTACCGTCTCTGATTTGTACATTGAGCTGCTGTGGACGAATTGAAACCTTATTTGTATTCTCTTTAGGCAAACATCGGAAGTAAACTATCGACTTAATGTTCTGTTGAGTGACCCAGTTGGTATATTCTTGATTCTGTTTTGTCTAGCTTTTTGTTTTATTTTTTCTTTGGTAGGGTTGTGGCTCCCAGAATATGTACCGTCACTGTTGCGTCTTTTTTTTGGCTCATGAGCGCCTATGATTGAACGAATGGTTACTGTTTTCCTACTCCTTTACAGACTTACGTGCAAGTGTTCGATTATGAGTGGCATGACTGTGAACGAGTGGCAGACTTGTTCGAGGCGTCGAGGTGCTTGAACTCTGTGGACCGACCGAACCTCGTCCGCCTTCTAGCTTTGGCCAGACATAATTATGCATTAGTTGATGGGGAGCTGCAGTTCCCGGGGTCAGTCGACTGTATCGCCTTTTTAACATTTGGTTCTTTTGGTCCAGTTCATCAAGACGATTGGAGGGCATTTGTTGAGCGATGTGCGTTTCTCGTTTTCTGCCATCAATGTCTCCTGTAAGACATGCTGAGCATTTGCGATCCATGTGAGAGACGTAACTTAACCAGACCAGACATAATCGGTGCTACGGTGAAATTGTTCTGCCACTTTTTATGTACATATTACCGGCCTGTTGGCTTTTCTGAATACCCTTGTCAGTAACTTTGACTTCCGATTGAATAATAGCACTTCAGAAGTGTTAGTGCGGACAGGTGAATGGCCTGCTGTCAAAAATGGTTGGACTGCTGATGTTGATGTTACATCTCTAGTTGTGAGGAGTAGCACAACCCTCTCAAATAATTTTCTACTCCGCTTTTCACTCACCTTAATTGGTGTGTATCAGGAGCGTTGTAATCAGAAACACGCTGAACGCCACCACAGAAACAGATGTTAAGTAATACAGTTTACTCCAAACGTCATTTTATTTCTCCAAATTGTAGGAGCAAACTGTCTGAATTCATTCATGCTACGTTTCTCAGTGTTACATCAATTATACTGGGGCTACATAGTTTCCGTGTGCCTCAGCAACAATGATATCACGTTTCGCTCCATTTATTTGTCAGTGTGAGTTATGAAATTATTCACACGTGATGTATCGTCGTTCGCGCACTAATTTTTTCCGTCCGATATTCTACTTGTTTCACAGTACACAATTATGTTGTGTTAGAGAGATTTTGTTTGTCACGTGCTGGCTCAGTGGTTGTTTCCCTTTCATCGCAGAGAATGGAGGTCACCGCTGTTTTACCGACCTCATGTTACTACTGTGGTGATTGCAGTGTTACAGTAGCAACATGTGACCCAGCTTGTAGCGCGTTAGTTGGGTTCTGCTTCATAATACTTTCAATTACATCCACTCTATGTAAACACTAACATTTAAATGGAACTGTGTTATACCAATCTACATATTTCACGACATCTGGAGGTCAATGTGTAGGTCTTTTTAAAATTACTGACGTCGTAGTATCCTTAAAACCTAAAATTTGGTCGAGACTGTAACCCACGTCTCATCTTTTTCTATCAGCCCGCCTTCCATATTCATTTAATCGCTTCTGTTCTCATTACGTTTCTTCTGCAGACCTTTGAATCATCGACCAAGCCACTTCGATGCCTTGGAGCTTCATGAAAAGTTGGCGGTGTTACGTTTGCATCAGCAAGCGCATGAACAACTACAACGTGAGGCTGAAGCACAGGAAAACAACGCAGTGACTGCCGACAACACACGAGAGCCTTCAGTGTCCACTTCGGGTGTGGATACAAGACAGCCAGGTTCGGTTCCCACTGAAAAGGTTAGTAGTCAGCCGTTCTCTCCTGTGATCTCCGTAAATCTATACGAATTAACCGATCACTGTTAGCCATGGAGCGCGTTCACCGCTGGCAGTTCTAGCAAAGGTTTGACTTGGCCCCTCTCTACCGCACATAGCAAGAGTTGTAGCCATCTTCTGATTAACTGTTTAAACTTTTCTGATTGACAGTAGCACATGAACAGTGGATACTGATATTCCATTGTCAACTGTTCACGTTACGAAGTATGCACTTGCTCGAGTATAAAGCTAAACCTGTTGTAGTAAAAACAGCAGCAGAGATAGAGATTCCATCGTATCAACTTATTAGATTTCTCTGTTCAAACGGACAGGATGTAAGCAATATCTAAAACTGCTGCCAACACTACTTGACTGTTGCATTGTAAATATCAAGGTCCTGGTTGTTTTCTGAACATACATAAAGAGTGCATCACGTTAGGATGTACGTTTAATCGTTGGCCATATATACTGATCGTCTGACGCTCTGATGCTCAAGAATCCATAGTGAACATTTCGCTGGACAAGAGTTTACTGCTCTAGGTGCTTTTGAAGTCTGATTGGCTGGCGACCCAAAAAATAGGATATGTATGCTTATTGTTCTTAGGGGCTTAGCTAAACCACCAAATATCACGACATGACCAGTTGCATGTCAAAGCGATCGTTTCTCGAGTTCATCAGATCCAACCCTCACAAACACAAATGTGAGTGGTGAATATCCAACATTGGCGGAACTAACACATCGTCTACAAGCACGTGTGAAGTGGTACCTTCCGAATGGGGTACGAGAAGAGAATGCGCAACCTGCGACAAATACGGTCACACAGGACTGAGGAAACCAGTATACACTATCGCACAACATTTAACAGTGAATTGTTATTTAGCCTTTGTTTAATTAACGTGTATGTTTTCAACCTGGTAACGAGTTCGTTGCAGACTCCGTTCACTCCCCGTCATGTTTTCCATGTTAGTCAACATGACGGACACGTTGGTTTGGGCATGCATCTGTTAAGCTGAACAATTTGATTCAGTCTCACGTGTCACATGAATGGTCAGTTCAACCACGCTTCTGAGTTTCGTCCACTGGCTGACCTAATGTACGGATTCCCTGTCTTTCATCTGGATTATTGAACCATATAGTTAGTCATCCGAACGTATCTCGGTCACTGACTTCACTTGTATTGTTGTGGGGTTCACTTAAACTAACGACGAGTTTAACTTTGCTATGTAACGTAAAAGTCTAGCGGTTTACCTTTGGTTATTCGTTATATTTTGGGATCAGCGTTGTACAACTTGTAGACATCAAGGAACAGCGTTCATTCTTAGCAGGGGTTTTAGCAATAGACCTGTAAAAGGCGATATCATGAGGAAGCATGAGGCAGAGGCGCAGTAATCCATGTACACGATTTACACAAAAGGAAAAACAAATTGGTGCTAACTATATGGCAGCACGCTGTGTTACACAGTTGGAATTCGACCAATGTGAGCTTGCTAGTTCCGATCGCATCTTGCCACTACTATACATGCTTACTGGGTTGATATGTTCTCTTCTTGAATGCCATTGGTGAATGTTTTCCTTTTTGATTATTCACCATGCGGTTTTTTCGTGAGTGTAAAAAGGCGATGGGGATTGGTAATACATATCAAACCGTTCAGCACTGGATGTTAATTCATTAAAATTTTCATGGTTTCAGCTGGTTGATGTGTACTTAATCGAGCGCTGTATTTCTGTCTTCAGTTGGATTGAGACCAAAACATATATGCGTGAGCGATCAAACTTTGCATCATCATAGACAGCAATACATCAGTGGTTCACACTGATGCTTGACTGCCACACAACCACGAAGAAGAACAAAGAAAAAAAAACTTATATAGGAAGAAAGAAGAAAACAGAGGAGGGGAGGGGAAGTGGACCTAACTACTAAAAATAGCTACGTCTATATTCAAACATACAACATCAAGGCGCCTACACCTTGCAAACAAACAACCGAGCTGTAAGTGAAAGTAAGGCGTCATCAGCAAGACAGCTTCCTTACGGCTTTCACTGCCCCGCATCATTAAGTGCACTCACTTCACAGACAACTCGGCCAAACAACGACAACATTCACGCCACTGAGCTCGATTAGCCGCCATCTCACCTAACGTCTCAAGCCACCGACTCTGTGAGTCGCGAGGGCCCAGCCCGGGAGACGAACCCGATCCTACAGTGACCAACCCCTTCGTGAACGATTTCATTTGTCTACGCCAGGTCATCATCTGTCCACCTCGCACCTTGCGCCAGTCGGCCGCAGCGTCGGCAAACAGTGCTCGGTGTGGCAAACGACTAGCTGGCATCCTTAGTACATGACCTAACCATCTAAGTCTGTGCAAATGTAGGACTGAACAAAAGAACTCGTTTGACAATCAGTGCCAAACACCCGCTTCCTAACCTCCTCGTTGCTTACTCGCTGGTGCCACCCGATACGAGCGATCGAACGCAGACATCGGTGGTCAAATACCTGAAGACGGTTCACGTCCTCTACCCTGAGCGGCCAGTTTCGCTGCCGTAAAGTAATACAGCCCTCACTGTTGTTTGATATACGCGACCCTTAAGCTTCAGAGAAATACCTCTCTGTCGCCATAGGTGTCTCAGATTAGCGAACACCGCCCTAGCCTTGGAAATACGCGCTTCTATTTCATTCCCTACACCTCCGCCACCGCTGATGCAGCTTCCCAGGTATACAAACCGGTCAACAATCTCCATGACTTCATTATCTAACATTAAATCTACGTGATCACAACAATCTTGCAGAAGCACTTTGCATTTTGAGGCTGCAAAGCGCATTCCGAAGTACTTAGCAGAACGCGAAATAGCGTCCAGTGTTGTTTGTGCCGCTTGAAAGTTGTCAAACAGCAACACTTGTCGTCAGCATAATCAAGATCAGTCAGTCTTTCACCAGGTAGGAGGTCCACGCCGGCATCATTTGAGTGCCGCAGACAGTCCTCCATTATTTCGTCTATGACGAAATTGAACAAAAATGGTGAAAGAGAACAGCAAGACAGCTTCCCTACGGATTTCACTAGTACGCGTCATTTGTTCACTAATTTGACAGACCACTCGGCCAACCAGTGACAACGTTCACACTACTGACCACGTAGATGGCTGCGATCCAAGTTCAGGAATTCAACCCGATCTGTGGCGGTTAACTTGTCGCAGTGCCAGTTCCCTGCTCTGTGATTTGTACCCTGGCCTTACCCTAAGACGGTTCGGACTTCTTAATGAGAAGACGGTGAATCCGCAGACAAACTTTATTCACTAGTTTACTCATCATACAGACAAGCGAACTGCATCGTACACAAGTTAGGACACTGGGAAATGCCATCGCGAGAGAAACTCCGGTGCAACCGTTCGCCAGCCACCAAACAAGCCGAATTTCCCCGGGAACTCCCGTCGACCTTGAGAATGCAAGCAACCGTTGGACTGGTTGGATGACATTCACAACGGTAACGGCTAAAGCATTGTTATCTTAGAGGACGTAACTTATAACATTGAAGATGACGCGGATTTATTATCCGTGCACGAGTGAAACTGTGACACCTACGCCAGTGCACCAACTTTGATGTTAGTGGTTTGTAGTAACTTTACATTCGAAAGGTAACGTGAACAGGTACGGTGATACTATTAGGGCAAGTCTCAATTTTGCAGGGAGTTTGGGGTTTTAAGGACGTCCGAAGGTGATCTCACTACAAACCTCCCGTTGAATAACTTCACTTCCCTCCACTAAGTTATCACCTGTCAACTTCGAACCTTACGGCTGTCGGCCACGACATTGGCAGTAAGCGTTCGGTGTATGCGAACGAATTGCAGGCGTCCTTGTTACATGTCCTAGTCATCCAAGTTTGTACATATCTAAAGACCGAACAGGGGAATTCGCTTGCCACTCGTTATCAGATGTGCACTTCCTAACTTATTCGCTAGTTGCCCATTGGTGCCATCCGATACGATCGATTGAACGTAAGCGTCGGTGACCAAATGCATCAAGACGGTTTACGCTTTCTACTGTGAGCGGCTGAGTTTCGCAGTCGCAGATTATCATATCCCTTGCAATCGCCTTTTATTTTCGACCCTTAAGCTTCAGAGATGCCTCTTCGTCAACAGAGATATTAACTAACTGTATTTGCAATTGCACCCATAGCCGGATGCGTTTCATCCTTCTCCTTAACCAAAATAGATCAACCATTAATTGTCGATCGGCAAGCATCCACCACGGCCTCTACGGATGTGACCTAATTCGATCATACCACATCGTCATGGACCATTACAGTTGGCTAGCTGACGGAAAGTTTGTTGACAGACTGTGTTTCTCCGTGCTAAAACTGGTTTACACTGAACTTCGTTCAAAACCATGCTGTTTTGCGATTGTGCTTTTGAAGCATACTGAGAAGCACTTCAGAAGATTCCTCACATTTTCACAAGTAGAATGTGATATTGGGCCGGTTCTAGGTCGAGTGTTTACGACTATCGTCAACATAATGTGCAATAGACTGGAAAATTCATCTGCCTTGATCCCATAACTTTTAACAATCTGTCCTGTGCTGGTGATGTCAAACAGATATATCAGAAAAGCATCAGGAGCGGCGACTTAACGTTCCGACAATGTTGTGGTAGCCAACAACATTGGGATAAAGGTATATGAAGCCTGCTTGTTCAGTGTATTTTTGTGCGATAACAAAACCTAGTCTAGTTGAACTTCAGCGATTCAGGCTTGAAGAAATTTCGGCGTTTATCTGGGATTGTTCAGAAAGCAGATTACTGAAACATAGGATCTAATTTCTTACAGTAATCATATCCAAATATGTGGTACCGTCTGTGTATTCATCACCTTCCTGCCGACTTTATTGTCATTCATGTTGCTAATCAGAAACATTGGCGAGTAGGTTAACGTGCTTGTCGTCAGATAATATTCCGGCTCTTCCATTCAAGGTTTTAACCAGTCAGTATTCTTCGTCATCATCACGACAGACCTTAGTGATTCGAGTCACAGTGCCGTCTAGGCTGACTCTAGGTGGAAACATGTGCGCCTATAAACTCGTCTCCTCCAGGTGCTATCTGCCAGACTATTCTAATGCTTATCAACTATTTCGTTAAAATATTTTCGTTTGAACACCGAGACCCACCTTGCGTACAGCAGTCATCATTTTGTTCCCCTTAACAGAACCGATCGACGGCAACATTAATACCGGTAAATCTCACTATATCAAATCAATGCTTGCTATCATACGTATCAAGTTTATCAATCCACAAACGAACTTAGGGCTCTCTGGTTTTCCAGCCTGGCTGGGTAGTGGACAGAATTAGCACTCTTGTTGACCCGAACGCGAACTACCTTATCATGCTGGTAGATTTCATGGCTGTTTTCCGTGCGATTGACGCTTCATGTACCAACCATTTTGCGTTTCCTCTTAGTAAATTTCGTCTTCCTATAGTGTTACTGTCATCACTAGCACAGGTGAATGACAATCTGTTTGCCGTGTCCAAACCCGCTAGTATAGCTTAGTTGTTTATCTGATTTGTAATGACAATCAGTGTAACCATTTGGGCTGATCGCACAGCTTCTGGATATCTGTATACTTAACTGTTTGTGTGTATGTCATGTTCACACATATCGGACAACGTTTTTCTTCGGCACATTTGATCTCGATTTTATTTGTATCCCGTCTTTATATTTGAGGTGTTAATCTGTGACAGAAACCGAGGCTTCGCAGAACATGCACTGAGACTCTTTTCGTTGGTATGCGATTACTGCCGTCAGTCTGATCTATTCTCATTTGGCTTACTACTGGTGATCAGTTCAGGTTTATTTGTTCAGTCGAAGTGATTCTTTTCTTCTGTTGTTACTTCTGTATCTGAACCGCTTGAAATCGTGCACATTGCATATGACCTGCTTCGTAATACGTCACGTTCTAAGCTCAGCTCGTAACATCCACACTCAGGTTACTCCTCGGTAAATATGGGGAGCATTTATCTAATGGCTAGGCATTCGATGTCAAGGTTAACAATGTTTATACCTATGTAATAAACGAATAATAACTCATTTCTGTCGGGCCTTCTTGTCCCAGAGGTTCGGGTGCTGTATTTTATTGACTTATACCTTACTACTATTTTATAATTGAAGTAGTTATCCGTTTATTTCAACTTCAGGCTGCTAAACGTATGCTTTCATTGCCATGTGCTGTATCTAATCTGTAAGCACTATAACCTTAATAGTGTTACAGTGATCTAACCGCAAACTAGTAAACTTTATATTCCATTCTGCATGTGTTGTTTTACATTTCGTCTATTTGAAGACAGTTAGTAGCATTTTAACCTTGACTAAATTATTCTTCCCGTTTGGAAAGTATTTTTCGAGATCAGATCGTCAATAATACATACTTGAATAAACAACTACAAAAGCTCTTCGAGTTGTTTGTTTGTAGAATTTTATTCTTACCTCTGGAAATCTTAAGCACTGGCAGTTGATACACTTTTTAAGAAACTATTTATACACCTAGTGTTATTGTATCAAATAAGCTTTGCGAGGAAACAACCCCATGAATCCACAAAAATCAGCCATACACTGCTGGGTTCATGTGCACAGGAATGACACTGAAAATCGATAGACCATATGAAGCAATACCTCATCCAGGGGAGTGTAGAGTTACTTGGTTCGTTTGTTCGGTTGTATTCCAATCACCTTTATTGACTCGTTTCACACAGCACACGTTTGTCTGATTTTCTGTGCACTCGTTCAGACAGTGTAAGGTGTAAAGCCTCTGCCCCGTAACCAGTCGTTCAGTCTTATCCCTTTTTTATTTGCCTGTTACAAGCCGGCGGTTACCTGCAGGATATTCTTCACTACTGAGGAAAAGAACACAGTAGTAGTTAAATAGTACAGAATTGAGAAACCCGGTGTAAACTAATCGTGTGAATAACCTGTGATGATAGGAATTAACTAGAAACAACTACAGATTTGTGTCGTTTCTTCAATTCTTCAATCAGCAACATGTACTGTCCTGTGAACCGCTGTTCGGTATACCCATTGGCGCCCAATTCAGCGGCAACTGTCTCCATACTTCACTACTATGTTACCTATTCAACACAAAACCTGGCACACGAATAGGCGTAATGCCACACCATGTGGAACAAATAAAGAGATGAGCTAGTTAATTTATTCAAAGTGTACCAAATTCACCATATCGGCGCCACTGACCACGATCCTTTGCCATACTTGACAGCGCCCCTAACCCTTCGGCTTCTCAATCTGACAGCCCCGCTATTTATGTGGTGGTTCCACCATGTACACGCAATCGTGGACAAACAGGAAATGTCACAAGCGGGTAGTATGAGAGTATGCTTTGTTCAAATAAGTCAAATTTTGCAACCGTAAAGCGGGATAGAATGAACAGGTACAGAATATACCCGCTATTTCGCCGAAAGGTTCATGTCTTTCCGTCATCATAGGCTGTATACTTAAAAAACTGCGCCCTTATTTCTGAACAGCGATTCACGTTTGCATCATTCGCATCTCTGTCAGCAACTACCCTGGTAAATTGGTGACTCGAACGTATCCATCACCAAGGCTGAACGCAATCACAGACTTCTGTCACTTGTAAACTAGCACCGCACCCTGTTTGAGAGGAAAGCACGTTGAGTACTGGCTAAGCGTTCTCGCCAAGTTGTTTGGAACGCCTAACATTTGTTGGTATTTGAATTCAGGCTACTAGAGTGGTCTTTCATTGACATGCTTCTCCTGGAATCTGAGTCATCCGTTAACCTAATTGCTATATATTAATCTTCTGCTTATCCGGTTCTTGCTACAAATAAGAAGCTAATTTTTTCCGTGTTCGTATAATGGCAACGTACGCAAAGTTCGAAGCATACGTTGTTTTTAATGGATGAAAAAAACTCGATGTGCTATATCAAATTTGCGCTCCCTCACAGTTGTGAAGGCACTATGCATTGTTGCACCTTAAGATGAAATATGGCCTCCATTTTTCGATGCATTGGACCTCTCCCACTGTGCACAGTCGATCTACCATCCAACCATAAACCGAGTTTCGTTTGAGTGTCGTTCACTTATCGATCGTTAGCGACTCTACATGCACTGTATCACATTCCCAGAGGAATACCGCTGAATGAGTTTGTGAAGGAAGTAGTTTGACGTTCATTAAAGTGCAACTTAGCTGTCGAAATTTGTCGGAAAGCGCACGGGATGGTCCAAATCAGCAATGCACCAATTTCTCCTGATGATCATGTCACAGATAAACAAAGCCGTCAAAGGGGAGTTTCTCCAGTTGAACGTCGAATGTGATTTGTGCGGAAGGCTTGGAATAGCGTGTTGAGTGTAAATAGCATCGAGAAACATTTGGACTCCAATTGTTCCAGAGCAACCATTTACAGAATCTTGAGAGACGCGTCATTTCCGGTTAGCCTGTAACTCGACTGTTCTCTGGAAAACCAAACGATTACTACAAACAGATTGACATGCATTGCGGAGGGGTGAACGAAAGGAGACTATTCCTGGTAAGTAGTTTGGCGGATTTGACAATTTAGAAGAGATCCAATTGTAAAGAATCCGGACCTCGGCTGACTTCGATCCAAGAACAGAAACATGTCCAGATGCGGCAAATACCCTAACAGTTGAGCTACGAAACCACACCGGAAGCTTAGAAATTTCACAATTGGATGTAGTTATCCGCCTAGCCAAATGTGAAATTTCTGAGCTTTCGCTGTGACTTCGTAGCTCAGATGGTTGATCATTTGGTTATGTCGGTGGTTCGAATCCAGCCGAAGTTGGGATTTTTCGCAGTTGGTTCCGTTCTAAAAACTATTTCTGTTTGATGTACCTGTTGCAGAGATGCGCCACTGAGATAACTTGAGAACACACTTATTGTTACATAGTCACCGCTTTTTGGAGGCGGTCTATTACCGATCTTGGCTACTTTTAACTTCAACGGCAGATTCGAAGTTTATCTTTCCCGCAGGGGAACAAGGTAGTAACACTTTTATACCGTTTGTAACCATTCTTCGGTTTAGTGCCTGCTGTATTTCACACGTTCCAGTAAGGTGGTTGTTCAGTTTGTGTTACCAAAGTGACAAACGTAACTTACGCAGCAGAACATTGATTCAGTGAAGTAGTTTACGCACAGTGCAGATCTGAATTCAACTGTGAGCCTTCTGAGTTTGCTGGTATGTCAAGTAATGTGGAAACGGACAAAATCGAAACTGCTAGAGCAGGTCAGACACTGGTATCTACATTCCCTAACAAACAGTTTTCACAAGCGGCGCTCACAATTTTTTAAATAAAAATACGTCATATTTCATTTTAAAACTCTACACACCACTCCAAATCGAGTTGTCTTTGTAACTATGCAACTAGACATCTTTGATTTGTCATATCGATTTGACCATTTACTAATTATGAGCACATAACGTATGCTTCAATCTTTGTGTGTTTTGTAATTACATATACGCACAAAAATAGTCTTATCTGTATACATTACTGAGATGTACGAAACAAGTTTAGTGTCCGTGTAATTGAGCCGAAGTGAACGTTGTACAGTATAATAATCCTAGAGGACACTCCTACCGTAAAATGCCAATAACGAAAATCTACACAAGCTTAGGGGAAACACAGGATCTCCACTCCAAGATAGATGATAAATTGTGTTCGTGTATTAGTTTGGGCTGAATTCTGTGATTTGAACGATTTCATGATTGTGATTAGTTTGAAAAATGTCTTGGATGTGTGTTTCGTTCGAGTGTACTCAGACTGCTCAAACGATCGAAAGGCTTCTGTTTGATGGTTTTACTACACTTCATTCAATTGGAGGTAATAGAATAAATCTGCCATCCGTTGCGGCACGGAAGCACATATTGATCCGCGTCCTCATTTCTTGTATTCTGATCGGTCACGTACGTAAAACGATCTTTTTTTACATGGCTGTTGACTAGCAACATTAAATGCCACGAGCTGCATCATTTGTACGAGTCAGGGAAGCGGAATAACTTAAGATAAATAAGCTTGACCAATATAGCATGTACCATCATTTTTACGGGCTTTGCTACTGCAATCTGAGGAGAACAAACCTTTCCATAATCGATATAATGTGACGAACTGTTGCTTTCGTTAATCTTTTATTCTTCCACTACTTGGATTGTCAAATATTTGGACAGTTCTCCTTCGTTATAACGTTGTGGCCTGCTTACGTTGCTACTTTTGCCAGAATGGATCATTATTTTGTCGCATCGTCCATTGCCTTTACGAACGTTGTATTTTTCCGGCCGAATGTGCGTGGGAACTTGGACGTTTCAAACGATTTATTGCATAACATCGTTACACACATTGTGTGGACAAAAAGCTTCGGGCTACTGTCATGATTTTTCCCATAGTGTTTACCGAGTCTAATACAGAAATGTTACGAAAAGATTACCAAATAGAATTCGCCCAGGCAACAATGGCACCAGCCACTAATCTTTATTGACATTGTGTACTATTCCCATTGACTTCTTTCGTCCAAATGCTAATCCAACGAAAATCACTAAATGTTGGCGTAAGACACTTCTTCAGGAGTTACCACGAGCAAATGTTATTTTAACAGTTGATTGGGTTGGCCGATTCATTTCCACATGCAAAGGTATACATTTGTGTTATCCTGCGAATTGAGTTCGATAGCACTTGCTACCTGTTGGCTCACGTGGGTCTTCGTTGCTGTGAATCTGATGCCATTCCCGCAAATACTCTTTTTTATCACTTAATCGATTACTTGCAGATGTGTTGCCGTATTGATCATTGATGTGGGAACTGAATTTATTTAAGTAGATGTCCAGATTGATAAAGGATAGGATTTAAGCGTTGGCAACTGTACAAATTTAAAGGCCGGCAACTAGTCGCAGTTGCTGGACCATTTTCTGACACCCAGTATGTGTGAACAGAGATATAGCAAAAATCCTGGTGTCTTTTCTGAAGTTTCGATGAAATGGTGTCGACAGCAGTGCAGCGTTTCTGAAAAAAGTATTTCACTTTTCACGTGGAACATAGCAAAGCACTCTTGATTGAGTATCTTGAAGGTGTGGTATGAAAAGTCCGCTTAAAATCACTGTTGAAGAGCTATCAGCCGCTGGGGTACTACTGGTTGTTCCACTGTTTGTTTGTACAGGTTCGTTTTCATCACTGGAACCTATCACTTTCCGAAAACGTTAGGCGACGTTACAACATGAGAGAACTGTGTGTGGAAGACCAAGTTTTGTTTGACCACATATTCTACGAGACCCAAAACGTCCGCACGCGCGCGTTACTTCGAATTAAAATCGGCGGAGTAACTCCACATACGGTGTAGGTGATAGAATTGTGGCCATATAACTCGCACTTTTTGTACGAATTTCTTATTGTAGCACACAACAGATTTATGCAACCCGGTCGCATTGTACTATGGCTTGTATGTTCAGTTGAATCGAGTTGAGACAATGTGACGGAACTTTGTAATCACTGTGAATCGTATTGTTATTGGCATCCTCCAAACGTGAGGTTGTCGCGCTGGTTGTTTTGTTTTTCATTCCCACTGTCACGCCAAGCTGAATACCACTCTTCCATTTGTTTAGAGTAGAAATGGGCAACCGATCAGCAAACGATGAACTGCATCAGTCTGCAACCGATCGATGAAATTGGTATTAGGGAAACATAGTAAACCAATTGTAATGTTTGTTTTATTGAAATAACGTTCGTCAGACGAGCGCTACTTAATGTTTGTGCGACATGCTAAGTGAGATCAGACAGAGAACGTCACCTAAGTGAAGATCATTCAGCTGGGTTCCTAACTTTTTGTGAGAAGAGTTGGCCACACAGAGTACTGCCAAACATCGATGCGATTTTGTGTTGAGGCCTCAGACGGGATAATTTTGGCTATGGATTCTGGTTTAAAGAAACGCTTAGTCATATAACTAACATGTTGAGGTTTAAGTAAGCGTGGTAATGTGTACGCGAGCATTTATTGGTTATGGACAGGTGTTTTGCACATAGGCGTGGCGCTTGTAGTGAATGAGCTTCGCCTCTTGCCTGAGTCGTAATACCCGGGGGTACGGCTCAAATTCATTTTCATTCATTCATATCGTCCATGAGCCTGGCCTTAAGGTACTGTAGCTGGGGTTGCTGCTCACAGGATAATCCAACTTTACTTGGAAGCTGAGCGAACGATGCTACTTTTTCAATCGTTTGGATGTTTGTGGCTTTCAGGAGATTTTGACATGTTAGGTATTTTTTCCGGTAACATATTGGCAATCGAATTCCGTTAATTTTTTAGAGCTTCAATATTCCGTCGTTTTTGTTCGCACCAAGTTATGACGTAGAGTTGCATTTCCGATTTCATTTCTGTAAACCTTTATCCAGCTGACATTAATTTTGCTTTAGTTTTTTTTTAATGTGCTAAGGTTGCAGCCGCCCGAAATATACAATATCTGATGGGTTTCAGTTTAGCGCGATCGGTCTAGCTTCTTCTTTCTGTTATGCGCAAAGTTTTTACACCTTTGAGGCGTTCCGAACTTATTTCGTCAATATCGTCTTACTCTAACGGAATACACATATTCCTTGTGCCTATCCAATCTATTTGCGAATGGATTTTGACATTCAGGCAC
This sequence comes from Paragonimus kellicotti, assembly GCA_014220965.1. Lineage (NCBI taxonomy): Eukaryota > Metazoa > Platyhelminthes > Trematoda > Plagiorchiida > Troglotrematidae > Paragonimus > Paragonimus kellicotti. The sequence continues at coordinate 66,857 of LOND01001037.1, forward strand.
ATTTATTTTCTCTATCTACTTTTTAATAACATTATTTTTGTCCTTCAGCAGGATTGTGTTCATGATCACTTCGATGCGGACGCTCGACCACCTCTAGTATCTGATGATATGGTTGCATGTGCTGATCACGTGGCTCAGCTGCAGGAGCAACAGCAACAACAACAACAGCAGTCCGTTCGAGGTTAGTTGACACATAGGCTGGTCTAGGAAGCCTTTCAAGGCTATTTGTTCTGAATGCTATTATTATCCAGATTGCGTTCGATAGGAAGCGGTTGTTTGGTAACTGGGGTCGATCATGCCACCTATACAGTCCTTGAGTATGCATAGACGTTGATGGTTGGATCAGCTGCGGAACAAGTTAGTCACTGCTGGAGAGATTACAGGAGGATGTGAGTTAATCGGGTTCGTTTTTGTGATTATTTTATGTATTTAACCGAGCTATGTGTTAAGTACGACTAACGGATTTAGTTGAACTGTTGATTATCTTGTAGAGATGCTTTCTTGTTTGTAGTTTGGTTTTGTTTCTATTGTGTCAATTCTTCTGACTTGGACATAAGATATGTTTGTTTATTTAGTCGAACTCGTCTTTTATCTCCAGATGAGGGTTGTGTGACAGTTGAACATTAGTATCAGTTACCAGTGTAATAACGCTGATAATAAAGGTGATTATTGGTAAGTATTTGGGCATCTGGCTAGCATAAATTTGATATCATTTACATTTGCTCCTCAACATCCCAGTTCAATTGAAATGGCACTAGTCGTTAACCTTGGTAAGCCGTATGTTAAAATGTCACTCGTCGAGTCATGAACTGAGGTTAACATCACTGTTACCGTTTCCTACTGAGGTGAGCAGGTATATATGTTAATTCAGTTGTGAGGACAGTGGCACAGAGGTCAACACTGAACGTGCGTTCCAGTCAAACATCCGACCATACCAAGGATATATATTAGTGGCGAGCTCAACCAAAGGCGAAATTCGAGCCTAGTGCTTATTTTCGAGAGGGTTTGGCTGAGAGGTCTAAGTGTGGAAGACGCAGTCTAGTGTCAACAGCATTCAGATTATACTGATGCCACTGCTGACAGCTTATGCGTACTGAATGTAATCGCCTCATAGGTTCAGCTGTTTTTGGCCAACCGCACATAACCTGTGTTCATTCGAATGGTGAATTTTATTAGTGGAAACGTTTTAGTGCTTTTGACCCTTTGCGTCGCTGTCACAACACACCGGCTTCTGTTTCTCTCCCCTAAACGTTAGGAGACATATTCATCGCTCGTCACACGCAGGATGCCTTTTAGGAGCGAAAGGTTAAGTATTATCTTCTGCGGTCGAGACGTTGCAACGGTCGTTTCGCAATATCTTAATCCGTCCCCAAGCTGTATCTCGGTGACGCGAAAATTTAGTGCGAAACTTAAGCCGTTCCACTTTAGGAGCTTCCTTTTCCTGTTCAACTGAGTGTCCTTTTATCTGGAATTGAATGCACAAGCTTGTCAACCATACCTCGTGAGATATCCGGTTAATCGAGAGAGTGCATCACAGGGCCTCAAAAATTGCTTAGCACTCTGTTCGCTTTCTCACCCTAACTTTTTCATGTGCTGTAGACATGTCCTCTGAGGCCTCTTCCTACGCTTACCGCAAATTACTATCTCTGAGGTCACCCGTCCGAAATGCGGTCAATGGCGTTCTGATGCTACGACTTGCCCAATATGGAACTACCACCTGATTTTGTCTCGATAGCGTTATCAGTAGCTGAGTGAGGAATTATTACATGGCCACAATGTTAATTCGAGTATCCAAACAGTGTGATCATTTGGGCAACTTTAAAATGGCGTAGGATCTCTAATTCAATTCATTATCTGTTAAAGTTTGTTTATTTCATGGTTGAGCCTCACGCCCTTACTTAATCCAACGTCGTTTACCGTCATCGTTCAACACCGACTCAAATGTCAGTGATCATGTTAGGCCTCTTTTGATCTGTGCAATTCCAATGATTTAAAACTAATTTGGTCTTTGTACGCCTCATCTACTCGTATTATGGAGAAATGTAGAACGCGCACCGGCGCGTAATAAACTATGATGGCGGAGATATCAAATCCACGTTCCTATCAACTTTGTTGATCCAGTCAACTTTTCGATTCTCGCGCAGCTCCGGTTAGCAGTGTCTCATTTGTTGTTGGGATGAACGTTCTGAAAGTAGCAACAGTTCATACATTATACACAGTACGGAGTTCACAAACTCTGAATCTTCGTTTTGGATAGATTTTATTCATCTTTAGATATTGTTCTCTCAACAGATCCTTGCTACGACGGATTTTTGAAGCACTCTGACTATCTTTGTATCCAGTGTGATTTCCTGTTATAGGGTTTGTTGTACCGGATATTTGTCGTCCATGTCACTCCACTTCTTGGATTATAAAACCTTTATTATTAATACTGATGTCGGCTGAAGGCAGTGGCCAATACAGCGATTCAACCTTCTGGTATTGATGCTTGCCTCCGTCAGTTGATGGCACAGGTTCATTGCGTTTTCTGATAGATGGTCTTGCATAACACTAACTACAAACCTCTTGAATACTACACGTTATGTATAATATATGTGCATGTATGCCATCATGCTCACATTGTACGAGTTATTTGATTTTGTAACAAGCTTATCTGGGCTCATCTGTACTCTTGTTAGGTTGATTCTCATTAATCCGGATCGAAAAATGAACTTGTCATGTTGCGTTACTTCGCTTGTACGCAAAGTTCGGTGTCGTCACTCTGATCGACTTACATAAACGTGTGGCTGTTGTAAGCTTTTTCATCACGAATTAGTGCCTTTTGACAAGATAAAATAAGAAGCCACTCTGAGTCTGGTGAACATAACAGGGTTCGCAAAGGATGACTGGATTCGTGAATAAGACAACATACGTCTTTTGTACAATAAGATTACCTCTGCCACATTAGTCTGCATAGCATCCTCATCTCACTTGGAACCAAGTTTGGTGTACGTCTTTGAATTGTTCAGCTCGTTCTATCCCGTTATTTAATCATGGGCTGCATGCTGTCTTACGCTAGATTCCGTTTGTTGTACTTACATCTTTCAGAGCCGAATAATTGTACAATTATATGATCACTGGAAGAAATAACAACGGAATTGCGTCGTCACGTGTTACCACTAGGTTAGCTAGCTCTTCGAGCTGGTCGATAGATATTCGCCGACACAACACGTGATTCGCGTAACTAACTCTATGTCGTAGATATTGGTTATATTCGGTCTTGCTTTCACATGTTCACTGACCCAACTTATCGTACGCCGTATACCCACATACTTGAGACGGTGACTTCGTTATATTCGCCAACGATGAATAAAACATCATAATCCTGTCTTCCTGTTATGACTAATCTTGTTAGATGTTATTTCTCGTTGTCTGAAATCACTTCTGTTCTCGAACTGTGTCGTATTTCCCAGTGAGGCTTAACACTAATGAAACAGCTATACTGGGAGACAAAAGCCATTGAGATTTGTGTGAACAACCAAGTGAACGTATGGCCATCATTCGGAATCCCATGACGGTCATGTCGTGTACGATGTAATAATGTATACATAGAAACGATGCAGTAAGACTGTTGTTTACGACATCATGCTTTAACTGAGCTTGTTCCCAGTTACTGACAAATATGATCGTACGGACTTCAGCCGCATACCCGACGGGCGTTGATTTGGACGAGGTCACCAGTACGCGATGTTTTGTGGAAACCTATCTGCTTGGTTTTCTATCTTATGATCTTGAACTCATTTTGAAGAGTAACGACGCCACCTACGAATCCAACGGACACGATGGATCATGAATGTTTCTCCATATGCTTAATTGGTTTGGAAGCACATGATCCCTGTATGCGTCGGTGATATGGCAGTACAGGGAAAAATTTTCTTTCTATTTTCTGTTGGCCTCATAACCTTATGATCGTTTTTCGGTTGTTTTTACCTATCGAAAAAATAAGCCGTCTTGGTTATTGTTACTCTGGGCGCGTATCCAAGTTTCAGTTGGCTACGACTGTACTCGCACTAAACATACATCGGCAGTACAGATATGACGTATTCGTGATTTAAAAAATACATCTGGTGCTTAGGTACGTGAAGCCTTGAGTCACCTTCAACCCTTCTGGCGGATGTATCGATAAACTAGCCACTGTCGGTCATTAGTTATGGTTTTGTGGATCCAGTCCATTTGAGCGAGGATTGCGATCGCTACGTAGTCTTCTTGTGAGGGTAGATGACGAGGAATTGTAATTCCCAAAGACAATAATAGCGATGCTTCCAGAGAAGGACTTCCTAAAATAATCACTTCCTAGATAAACGATGCGTTTGTAAACAAATCGCGATTGCACTAAGGTGACGGACATTTTCTTAATTGGCGGCCATGTCAAACAGTATTTTTTTTTCAAAAGGAAATTTCCTCTGTGGAGAGCGAAAGGGTTATCTTCGTGGAACTTTCTCCTTAGGGCATTTTAATCTGGTAAATTGGATGTGACTGTGACAGTAAGTGGGATAAGGGTGCTTTTATCAGAACAACCAAAATGGACATGCGCACATGATTATTACCGTGTTATTATTAAGATTATTCTCGTTATTCTGATGTACCGCGAAGCATGCAGAAGAAAATACACTGTCGAGTAACCGCAGCTGGCAGTTTGCTGTGACGATTGCTAAATCATCGTGCACACCGATGGGAGATCATTTGTTTAGACAGACAGTGTATACTTCTCCGACTAAAAGATGGATAAAAACAACTAGTATTACACCACCCGATGTGTTGTACACGATTTGTTGCACACGGGCTGGGGTACCGTCAGATTGCTCTTGTTTAGGCAAGGGTCAACGGTGATGAGAATGCGAGGAATGTCGACTAGCAGAACAACCTTATACACATCTGGGTCAGTCTACGAGGACTAATATAATCAAGAATATTATATTTCAAAAAAGGCATTTCTATTCTGAGTAATTCCAGAAAAGTTGATCAAGCATGACTTGCCTCTTTCCGGTTTCTGACAAAAGAGCCTTCGGTTCATGTTGAACATGCGTCAGTTGAGTCAGTAATTACAAGTCAGATTCCAAACGAAATCTCATATCGTCTGCACACTCACGTTTGTGAAAGTTCATGCTGAAGAGCACTGTTCACACTTCCCAACGGTAATCAGGTGGACGCTGTTTCGAAGTGATTCGGGGAACAAAACTTCTGCCGAATTACTCTTGGACTGGGTAAAGTGTAGATCAGATTTCAGTTTGCCAGATCAATGGATAAAGATTGCTTACGAACGGATTTATATTCTTCGATGAGTTGCCCTGAGGCCTGCTTGAGTAAGTTGGGCTTGGTTTGACAGTACCGATCCTTTCGAAAGACTGGGCCTATATTCCCCCCTTAAGAGCACTCCGTGTACCGTCCCAAGAAAGAGGGTCATCTATTGCAAAAAATCCAATCTGCTAAAAACATTTCTTGAGCAGAATTGTATCTTCCTCGAGAGAACACCGCACCACACATCCGGCGGTAGTAGAATGACGAACAACACGGCCACCCATCATCTCATATTAAAGAAGTCCGACAGTCTTCATCATAGTTGTGGATGAGTAGGATTCAGATTGATCTGCTCTGTTGATCAAAATTGGTAAGTGCCACTAGCCAGGTTTGGAGAGCAGATCATTGACTACGATCATTTTCCGATCGGCCGGTGCGTCGCCGTCAGTGTCGTATTTGCACTAACTGGATTTGTTAACTTTTTTTAATCGATCTTGCTTATTCATGTATATTTCTACCTTTCTCAGTATTTATAGCCACCGCTGCATCAAAAAGTAGTTTTAGCCACGGTATAGTCTGGCCAGTTCCATGAGTATGCAAGTGTTGGAGTAACGCTTGCACGGCGGCTGTTATCTAGTTCCAGAAAATGGTAGCATGTCATTCTGAGGGTATATGGACCTCGAAGTCTTATGAATCAACAGACAGGAGGACGACGACTGAACTACACTTAATCGAGTTAGTTCGTTCGCCCAGTATTCATGGATGCACAGGCTAAAGGGGTTGTACCATATGTCAAAGTTTGCAGACCATTCGTCCTCCACACAGCGCTCCTTGAGTAGACTGACAGAAGATGCGAAGTGGACGAGTGATTTATCTGCTTAAAGCGACGGACACATTGCAAGTGGGTGACGTCCGTCCCCTGGGCTAGGGCCCTCACAGTCACTGACCAGAAACGTTAGAAGACAGAGTATATCTTTGAATAGGGAGCACAAAAGATTGATATCACAGGACCTATGCTCGAGAAAATTCTGCCACAAATGTATAGGACGGTATAAACATGACATTCCAAAGCTCCGGCTGCTCATTCGCAGTAACATCAGTAACGATGATTTTTGTATGCGTAAAACGAGGTAACGGCGTCTGGTAGCAAATGCATTTGCGTATCGTAACAATGGTTTCTTTCGTGTTGCGAACAGAACACAGAAAGTCTTTGTTTGGCAAAGTTCCGATCGCTTTACCACATGGTGCTCCGAACTCGAAGATGTTGACCTTTTTTGACTCTATTTTTATGCTGACTGATGTTTGCGTAAGTAAGTACGCAGCGATTCTGTTTTCAAGCATCGTCCAGCTGCGCCAACATAACGTGTTTTTCGTCCATGTTTATGATTATAATCCACGTTTGACCCGGTGTGCTATGCCTCCCGTTGTTTGATCGGGAGTGTGGGTATCCGGGCAGATCTGTCCATTACCGTTTTCGGATCCTAATTTCCGTTTAAATAACTAACGTTCATCACCCCCTCGAAACAGAGGTCGTAGCCAATGGATTAATTTGTGCGGACCTTAGTGTGTTCCCATCATTATTGTGCAACATTACGCTTCTTTTGAGATATGTGAAAAAGTATCTCATTTACTCTTGTTTGCCCATCTCAATCTACATGATCAACAACAGCTGGAACAGAATCTGCTCCGATTAAGGAAGTCCATACTTCCACAGTGGGTCGCCCACGCGCTGAACTGCCCGGGTCGAACGGCACCTTGTTTCTGGATGTGGGTGGCTTGGCTCCGCGTAACGATTATTGTGCTCTGTGCGACACCCATGACTATTTACACCGTGTCGATTTACCGCCCTACCTCATCTCGCCATGTTATCATTGTCGTGAGACGCTTGCTCGGGAGGCGAAAATATCACCCGAGGTGCTTTTGGACCTGCACTTACAAGTCAGTTTGAGAGACAAATTGTCGCGATTTGTTTTGTGAAACATTTGAATTTATTGATTTAATGTTCATATTTCCCACGCTTGCCACCCACAGCACAGCATTCCATGGCCCGCTTTTTTACAAGCGCGGTACAACCTCCCAGCAGATGGTCGTCTTATTGAAGACCTTATTGCATATGACTGTCGCTGGCGCAGCCGACAGCCTTGTCGATGTCTACTCCCCTCCGGTGGCCCATTACTTCCGCCCTGTGTGGAATTCCCCTGGTTGTATCCTACGGTGCATACTGTTTCTTGTATCGGGAGCGCACCAGTGATCAACACGGATCAGTCAATTATCACTGGCACTCTGGACGCAGATAAAGAGTGCACGTCGGTAATGAATTCCGTCGTGGCGGTGTCAATGCCAGTCGGTACCGATGTAACTGCTGCACATCCAACAGTGGAGAATCGATCGCGGCTTAACGATCTGAAGAGCAGTACACGTAAGTTATTGATTATCGTTCAGTGCTTAGTGGTTTTTAGACGTACACGCTGTATTCAATATAACTACATAATTGCGTAGGACCAATCGGGAATTTGGAATGTTAGAAGCCAACTACCAGTCACAGTTTGTAGTAGAGTGAACACTTTCGCTGACCATCAGTAGCGTATACGAGACGACCACCATTCCAGTGAGTTCACAATATCCACGAGAGAATAACTCCTAGACTGCAAGCCGCAATCACTTGTGATGGTGCCCGACAGTCTGGAGAATGGACAGTAAATGTCCCGTCACTACCTGTGGACACTCCGGAGTGCATACGTGGTGAGGAGGTTGGCAAACATATTACATTTCACACGTCATTGCCAAGGGATCGAGTTCAATCATAAAGTTTATGGTCATGACTTAATCCAACCGATAAAGATGTGCATTTTTCGTGACCGTTGCAAACTCAGCTTGGACCTCCTAATATTACGTAGTAATTTTCAGTAGATTTCCGTATCGAATCCTTGTGCGAGGTTAAGATGGAGCTTCTGTTTCTCTACATATCACTGTTACTAGGTTTACCATTAAACGTGGTGCGCGCGGAAACAACCAGATCATTTACACCTTCTTTGTAAACACTATTTGAGCGACGATAAGCGACATCTTCTCTAATGTAGTGTGAACTGATGTTCGTGCTGTCAAATAACAGAGTTCTTGTGGTTGGACTGTCCTGTTTTTCGATTCGCCGTTCACCAGGTTGCATACTGAAACGTTCGAAAAACGCGATCTGTTTGTCAACTAAGGTGGCACAGTCAGTAAGGGTTTGGTCGCGTACTCTGCATGCGAGCTGGGCGTTTATCGTATCGAGAACGGTATACTAAGACCACTAGCAGTTGGCTGAAACCGCAGGGTTTTCGGGCAACGACGTGTTTACGAAATGCGAAGGATCTCACCATTCCGTTGAGTGAAGTGAGTAGATGTCGCCTGCCCTGCTAAGGTCCTCGTGATAATTCAGATCGCTGGCTAAAGAAATGGTACCCTGCTGCAGTCAGTGGCATTCCTGCATTCACAACGTTTCCGCTTAATCTTCCTTTATCCATTTACAATCTTTTTCTTTGGCTATCCCATACCACTGTTGCGGTGAGTGGCGACTCAGGTCACAATACTTTCTGGTGGGGTTCATGGTCGCTGTGAATGAATTTCAAAGTAATTTAGGCGACATTTGATTTGCTGATCACAAACGTGGGTTAATATTCTCACTGATAGATAGTGCGATCTGGTTACTCGTTTACGCCTGTGAGGCAAACCTTTATGTTCATTTATTGGAATATTGGCAACGCCTGGTTAGAAATAAATGGTATATATGGTGGTCAGGTTCATGTAGCTACACGGAAAAAATCTGCTGTCATGTCAGTTCACTTGTTTTTTTTCTTTTTTGAGCGTGGTAGCTACATTCATGACACCGGTTGCACGTATCTTCACACTTGTGCACTAGAGAATACGTTATCGATTGGCTCGTTTATAGGCGTCTAGTCAATTAATCTTTAACATTGGCTGTGATAAATATACTTACATTATTGTATCACAAACCTGCAAGCATGACTGCCATCCATCTTATCTGCTCGGTTTTCCAGCTCCGCATGTTCCTCCTCACCCCAATGAAAGTACCGTCAGCGCGCCCGCCTTGTCACTGCACGTCAATATCAAGGGAACCCTCCCGTGCTCGTCCAGACACCCTAGAGGAGCACCCATGACATGCTGTCACGGAATCCGGTTTCCCAGACTGGGTGAAGCTCCTTGTTCGACGTCAACATCTGCCCCGAACCAGACACCGCCTATCACATCGTCCGAGGCCTGCCCAGCTGCACCAGGGACTACTACGGCATTAGTGACAAACCTGGGCAGTGCTCCTAATCCTTCCAACTCAACAGCCGTACTAACCAACGGAAACGCTTAGCGAAGTCTAACCACATGCGTTCACGCGCAAAAAACACTGTCCATATTTCTATGTGCAATTCCACAATTCGTGATCATGTACACGCTGATTTACACACACACACCTTCGATCGGCCATCCATTCATGCAGTTGGTAGTTCGTGCTACCGCCATTCTGGCTATCACAGCACTGTCCAGATTTACGTATGATCCATCTGCGGTACGAAAACCCATCCTCGATTGGTAGACAGGGAGTCAAGTTACCTTGTTACTTGTATTTTTAAAACTGCGGAGTAAAGATAATCCTTTTTTTCGCTCTGAGACATTGGTCCTCTTTTTATATAGATGGACAGGCTTTGGAAATGCACACAGCAATAAAACGCATATCGGCCACTAAACAATACTCGTCGTTCCAGCAAAGTCAACGAAGGCAATAAAAATCATTGATAAAACCAAAGCAAGCGAAACCCACGAAAGCAAAACAAAAAAGTTATTAGACAGAGCAAATCAATTTAGGTGGTTGAACAAGGGTATCTCAGTGAGCAGATGGATCGATTGGTACTAGGCGTGTGGGTAACTGGGTCTTCACTTTGTGCTTGTATGGAAGCAAGTGGAAGCGTTTCTTTCCGGTGTGCTGACCGTCCCCTGATTTCTTCTTTAATTTTATGGCGCTCAGGCACATAAACTCTAAAATCGGAGAAATCAGTCACTTTAACTAATAGTTTATTAGACTGTATAAATAAACGTAATGGAGTGAGGGTAGCACGTACATGTTTCGATGAAATGTTAACCAGTTTTGTTTACAGCTGTAAGACAAAACGTCGTGAACACTATTTGAAGCAGGTGAAACTCACGTTGAAACGAGTTAGCTGACGCTTTATCGATCGAGTGAATTAACTAACTATGAAAGCGCTCAGAAAGTTTTGTTAGTGCAAGACAAGGTTATCTAACTATACGCCACGATAGCATCGACAACTACATTTTGTTGCACAGTGAGTTTTGATCGATCAGACCGAATCCCACAGAGAAGGCGCAAAGATCGATAAACATTAATCCGATGGCTTCTGTCTTGCGGATGATCCACGACTGCTAGCGTTACTCTTCGGGTTTACAGTGATCAGCGGGAGGACAGCGCGGTTTGATTGCGTTACATATTTTCCTAAGAGGAAGATTATGTCACTGATTCGTTACGTCTCGTTCAGATAATAGTCGCGTATAAATTAACGTTTTATCTCGTTCTGAATTGTTATGCAAGTTGAGCAAATCTCACTTCTTGCCAGGAAGCTATCCAGGTAGCCATTCTCGTGCAGATTGCGAAGTTATGAGTCGATGCATAGCTTCGGAAGACTGATTTTTCCGACTCCGCCTCACTTAGTCTGCATTTCCTATTCGTGCTATGGTATATTCAACAAACGGGTGATTCTCCTTTACAGTTTCGTTAAAAAAGTGGACTTCCGCTCACGCTAGGGCTCGTTGGTAGTACATATTCTTGACACAACCGAGATTTCAATTCTGATGCACACGTGTGACCACTGTGCTATTGAGCGTGCCACATCCTAACGCTCGTCCAGTTTCACGTGTGCAACATTCAGATGGCCCGATCCTCTCGAGGGGCCGACACGAAAATGCACACTGAAGTTCAAATCCCGGTCGTGCAAAAACTGTACTGGCGAAACCCAAGTCTAACGCTTCTTTTATAAAGGCTTTAGTCTGTGAATGCGAAAGCCGTCATTAGATGTGGGTAGTGTCTAATTAATACCAACCATATCTCGGATGATTTATCACTGTCCGATGTCTCATCATTCTGTAGAAAGTCTTTTGCGCCGTGGACGGCGTAGCACGGCCCCCCAACTCAGTGCGGATAACTGAGTAGGTAGTTAATAAGTCTTACTGTCTCGAGTATGACTGAACACGACCCATACATTTCTTTTGGAGAGCCATTTTACAGGGTTTAAACCGCAGAACAGTTCGTGTCTAGGTGTTTTCCTTCCCTTGAAAGCTTTTAACCGTGAGTGCGTGATCACTCAGCTGGGCACTGCTTGGCAAATTGAGGGCTCAGTCTAGTCTAGCTTGTTGACGACGGCACAGCAGAATGTTGCTGTCAACGGTCTCCTCGCACACATACGGCTGTTGTCCCATCTGACTATTCTGGTTGTGTGCAATAATTCGTTTTCAACCATTGTACACTGTCGGACAAAAAGTGGGCATGTTCAATTCAAGAAACGATGTGTTTCAAACAACTTGTTGCTTCAAAAAGTGTAGTTTATGACATTCACTGCAGAAACTGGACACTCCCTCTTTGGTACTGATAGTGGCCTCTACTCTTCTCACCACACCCTTCACCAAATTCTCCATATGAGATATGAACTTCTAATTTCAAGCGTCGGTGGGTACATATTCCAGCTGAAACAGACCTGCATTGTTACGGTGTACATAACAATGCGACCTCACTAATACCCTCAATAGGATTAAAACTGTGATCGAGATGGCCAGAGGACGTTCGCACTGATTTGATGACAAACAGTCCTTTATTATCAGTCAGACACAGTGTTTTATCCCCTTGAAAGATCCCATCATTCGACTCACTAGCCGTGTGCACGGAAGAGCGTCGCTGAGGTCCGAAGTGAAAATTCAAAACTATGACTCAACCACAACATCGATGGGCAAAAAGACAATGGGTGAATCAAAATCTGTGAGTTAGTTAACGCAGACATTAACTTACTATGGAATTTTCTGTCCTTTGTTGAATTCACGCTTACAGAATTCCTGAGGGAAATAGCAAAAGTCGCAACTTTAATAATCGAATGGTAGAGCGAGGGCGAACAAAACATCCTATTCATCTCAACAGAGAATTCTGCCACATCGGTTAAAGTCAGTACCCTAGTTGTATGTACGCATAACCTCAGATTAAGTTATTCGCTTTCGATCTGCCTTGACATGTACGACACTGGGGCACGCATGAAAGCGATTATCTAGCTGTTACAAGAAGCACACCTAGGCTGGATCACGTTAGCTGAGAGATCTTGGTTTCAGTAACAGAGTATTCGGTACTGAAAGAACCGATCCCGATTTCCATGGTACGTAACCAAGTAACCCTCTGTACGAAATAAAGAGGGTCGATGTAAAGTCAGTCTCTTTTGGCTTTAGAAGCTTAGAGAATGCCGCTGAGAATTGTCCGCCTAACAAATACCTCACATTCATCGGGTTTCCTGGTCGATTTGGACAAGGGGCGGCGAAAAACAAACATTTGGGCACGGTTCGTGCTTCACGGTGCGCGCAATCACTAGCCTTTTGGGGAAATTGATGAACAGTGGGCATTCGAATGAAAGACTGAAGATCACGAGATAATGGAAAGTGGTGAAGTGACTTGGGTTCACTGTCGCGTGACAATAATGGGCCGCGTGCGGAGACAATAAGGACAACCCTAGCACTTAAGGTGGCCGAGGTTCAGGCACAGGACGCTCGACTTTCAAAATCAGTGTTGTAACCGATCGAAAATCCCCAAATAATTGCACGAAAGGAATGTCAAAGGTCGACCACAGGCAAACCCCGATAACATGCTATGGTACGCATTTCAAATGATATTTTCAATGTGGTAGACAGCTGCAGGAATGCAATCGACAACGCTGAACGTGTGTATGAATTCAAGTAGTGAATGAATCATTGAGCATGAGTGACGTTTGCCGTCTCAATGTATCGTAATAATAGTTCCAATCTCAATTTGATTACCTCCGCAATACGAAAAGTATATCATTATGTGAAAACTTCGTTGTTACTCTAAATGAATCCGAAGACAGACCGAGTGTCCATTGGAGATCATGAAGCAGTCAGGTAACGAAAGAATGAAAATCGGAAAACTCAGAATAAGATACACAACGATAACAAGACCAGGACACGTGTCAGATTTACATTACAAACAATATTGGAATTTTCGACCATTCTGTTACATTTCCACATCAAAAGGCTTCTCGTACAATAGGGAGTAAAGAACATTACCAAAACCTCGACGGCAGGTTGCGGCCACATCTTCCAGTGTTTCTAGCCAACTACGTTCAGCATCTTTAGAGATCACGTAGGTAGCATCAACAGAGGCCAAATATAAGGCAACTTTGTTCGTGTACGTAGGTCGGACCAGGGGCCATCCATCACATTGCTTTTTTCATCAAACCCCAGAGAGCGCAAACAACGCGCGACATGATAAGCGTTAGATAGATATGCTTAAAATGTGTCTGTGACACCCTAATCGATTAAACGAAACCAATTCGTGTAAAGTGGGACTATCTGTTCGCAGCATGTCGTGGAATCTTATCATTACTCAAGTTATGCTCTAAGCATACGGGTAATATTGCGCAGACAACTGTTCAACATGGATAATCTCAGGTGGAATTAAGGTCTATGAGAGACTATCGGAAGAAAGGCACACTGTGAGAGTACTACATGGTAGAGGTCGCCGTGCAAAACAAAAACTGAAATATAGCACACGAAATGTCGATAAACGAGGCGGTTATCATGACAGACTCACCCATTTGGCGTCTGTTCGGATCGAGTCACAAGCTCTGCTCGCTCATCCACTGTCTTCAATAGATCCCGCAATAATTGTTGTTCACGTTCTTTTTCTTCCTCTGTTTTAAGCATGTCTGTCAGAAGTAGTGAAAGAGAAAACAGGGAGTATACGGTTCAGAGTGGTAGAATGTAAACAATGTCATGTGCTTAGCAGTAGAATGAAGTCAGACAAGTGTATTAGTATACGATAAGACTTGGATATAGAAAATGTATAATAGGACAATGCCGATTTGCAAGTCGATAAAAACCCCGAAATGAAGGTGGGTCACAAACTCACCTTGTTTAGCCACCAACAGACGAAGCTCGTATTCCAGATTCGCGTGACGTTCCTCCAGCTCTTGACGACGAAGCCTTGAGAAATAGAACAGGTCAAAAACCATTTAAACTGTGTAGTAATAATTCTCATGATTGTGTTCACTAGAGCCGGAATTATTCAAAATACCTACGCGGATAGGATTGGACCTCTACGGGTTAGTCGGAAATCAGTGAGTAAAGACGAAGGTAACCCAGTATAAAATGTACCAAACGAAATGGCGATTAACTTTATATAACTCCGGATGAGCCTTACAATGACATATCGCAATGAGACAAAAGAAGTGCCACGGTTAAACTGACGGAACAGGGATGGATTGAACAGACATTCGTTTGTTCATTGACAAACCGTTATAAGCCCATTCGGACGGTGCCATGATGTTTAACTGACGAGTTGGGGCCGACGGTGTACAGCAATGAATCCAATCGGTAGAAAGGAAATGTTCCAAGGGGAAACAGCATACGATTAAAATTAGCTCCTTATGATATCCACATGCCTTTAGTGAAAGTTTAAAGAACAATACGTGCATTAAAAAATGAATCGCAGTGCCGAAGCTTCATTTATAGGCGCCGGTCTTAGGGCGACCATGAAAATATCCCGTCTCAATACCGTCGAATCTGATAGTAACCAACTGGATTGGGAAAGAACACGTACATCTTAGTCGTTTAACTTGATTTCGATCGGCTCGAAGGAAATACTCAGCAGCATAACTAACTTGTACTAGTTAAAGTTGCGTGGCACGAAAGCAAATAAGAACAGATCAGGGATAAGTGTTTTCCACGAGGAATTCGATGTTTTAAACGGACCTAATCGACACAGTTAAACCTTGTGCGCACGGGCATCCGAGGTAGTGCAAAGGAAATCCAGCGGAAGTTACTCAAAATATACGGTTTTTATGCAAACACCGGTGTGGACAGCATGCTTTACAACATAGTAAATACGAATGGCTACTCCAGCCCTGAAGTGATACACTGCATGGTGGGTTCCGATGAAAAAGTTCAAAGTACTCTCAGGAACATCACTTATGGAGCAGGCGACGAAAAGATCGTAGCTCATTGTGAGCGGTTCGTTAATATTTCATGGTACACAGTTGGCAAATAACAGCGTAGGTGGAAGACGTCTCGCAGCGTTCTAACACTCAACCTCCGAATACTGCTGGTATACAAACAGACAACTCAGCAAAACATTACTGAATAAATGGTTAGGGGAAATTGACATTCCAGGATTTCACATGCACGAGGCTTACACTAAGTATAGTAGACTATTAATTCAGTGTTCAAGCCAGGTGACTGCAAACTCCAAACCAGACCGAACAGGCACAAACACAGTCAGCTCACGAAAACGTAGAAGTAAAACAGCTATTTCAAAGCCGAGCTGTACCTGGCAATAAGTAGTCCCGGGGTAAAATTCATGTGAAGACTCAGAGTATTAGTAAGAAACGACGACCGTAGTTGTACTCAGTGTATCGAAACTCGATTGAAACGGTTTCCTGATTGGAAGAGGTCTGGGTCAATCAGAGTTCGCGCACAAGCTGCCGCAGACGAACTTGTGGTCGATTGGCACCAAACAATCAAAAATGGCGGTTCAAACGACTTAGTGACTCGATGCAAGGTCGTGGAACGTAGCAACGAACTGGCTAATCAAGACGCAGGAACGCTTGTAAATAATGTTGTTCCTCTGCAAAAACAGCGCCGTCTCTCCAGTAAATTGGGGCCGCTTAGTGCCGCTCAGCCTATTGCTGTTCTAGCTTTCTCGATTCGGTAGCCCAGCACGTAACACTCAGAGTCACTCATCACTATATCCATTCAAACTTAAGTCTGTTTGCATATTGCTTGTTCTCTTCACACTGATACTCCGCTAAGGTATAGCTAACAGAAGCGAACAACTACATTAAAATTTGCGCTTTACCAGCTCTGCCGTCCTTTACAGAATAAACAGCATGAAACAGACAGTCCAAAAAACTAAGGTTGGCTTGGGATCAACTCAGTTTGACAACTGCATATAGTCTTTGAGGGAACATACTACACACTTTTGCATACGCATTCCAGAGTGCATATGACATGATGCACACAGCATCTACCTAACGAAAAAAATTTAGTGTATCACACATATCGATGGGCAAAAAAACGGGATAAAGTATCAAATGAAACGGGGTGAACAGAAACGGACTGTGTGGTGTAATGGATTTATTCAGGGCGTCACCCCAGAAAATAAAATATCTGAGATCCAGGAGAACACTTAGTCGAAAAGCCTAATTAACAAGACAATGGAATCGTTAAGGCTTACAAATAAATAAAGATGTTTCATGCGAAAAGACATCTAGTAGCTCATACGCTTATGATAATGGAGCTTCGCATTCACATATTTTCAGACATTTGGTACATGTAGAGATCAACTACATGATATTGAGGGTTGGGTTCAAACCTACCTTTCGAGGAGTATTGTATGGGTTTTTGCCATCGAATTCTTTAAGCCTATCATCTTTTGCCACTTATCCAGTAGTTCATTCACACTTCCATTTGTTTTAATGGCTACGGAAAACAAAAAACACGACGAGAAGTAACAACACAAACAAATAACAGTGGGACGTTCGACGTCTCTAGAAAAAAGAATCAACACTTGAAATGGAGCCGAAATGTATTCAACTGACAAAAATTAGTGAAGTAAAGCAAAATAATTGCTAATGAATTAACAGGAATAATATAGTGGTTTATTCCGACAGTGGATACAGCCCGAAATTCTATGGCGAAACAGACAACTGACAATGAGGTATTAGTTTGTTCAAGATTCCCTTACTTAAGTAGAGATCATAAACACAATTTTCCAGGTAGCAACTAAAAGCGAAGGAAGCTGGACCAAGTTGCCCATATCGCCCATGGACACGAGAAGGAAAGTCAGCCAAACGTAAGCAACATGAAGTGAGGATCTTATGCGGTATGCTTACCGCATGTAACCATCACGTCTTACTGTGGCTGCGACTTTTCAATTCTGGATGAAAGAACTTCGATTTTTGCATCAAGCCCATGTTACTTAGGGTTTTGACAAGAGTCTTGGGGTCCTACTGAGGTAGCAAAGTGCTCCTTCAAGACTACAGTGGAAGCTGGTGATCGGTTCGTGAGCCTGGGGAACTGTGTCAACGATGACGCGGTAAGGGAAGTTGGACGAGTTCGTACAACCAAGGCTAGAGCGGTCTTCATTAGTCGAAGCAAACTCTGGTGACAGACAGACAACTCGCTAAAGTCTAAAGGAAGCGTATACTAGTTGATTATGATGACAGAGTGCTGTGAATGCAAAAAATGGCTTCTAACGGTTCACAAGTGTTCAGTCGACTGGCTGCGTTCAGCTGTACACGCTGGGTGGCGTTAATGAACAATCAAAGACGGATAGCTGACGACGAGAGTCAAACCAATAACTTTGCTCGTTGCTTAGGGATGCGAAACTCTAGATGGTTGAATCGCGCAATACTAACGTCAACCAGTCATTGACCACGCTAAGCACGCTTCGATGATATCCCAGCTAACTAGGGCCAGGGGTTTGGCCGAGTTGTCTGTGAAGTGAGTGCACTTAATGACGCGGGGCAGTGAAAGCCGTAAGGAAGCTGTCTTGCTGATGACGCCTTACTTTCACTTACAGCTCGGTTGTTTGTTTGCAAGGTGTAGGCACCTTGATGTTGAATGTTTGAATATAGACGTAGCTATTTTTAGTGGATAAGTCACTTCCCGTCCTCTTATTTTTGTTCTCTTTTCCTATGCAGGGTTTGCTTTTTTCCTTCGTGATTGTGTGGCAGTTAAGCATCAATGTGAACCACTGATGTATTGCTGTCTATGACTATGATAATGATGAAGGAATAATAAACTGGCGTTATCACTGTATTATTAAACAGAAGTCTGGCGGTAAATTCAACATCGAACAATTAGTATAAAAGAGTAAAAATACGTAAGCATAACGCAAAATAAGAGGCATAACAACAGTAAGATACTTGCTTGACAGCTATGCATTGTTAGCGAATTTCGAATTTCCGTTTGTTGGTTGTTTACCTGTTTTGCTACTTTATCACTTACAGAATAAGGTATGAATAATGGCTGAAGACTACCTTAATGAAAATAACAGCCTTTTCCACCGACGACCTGACTTCAGCTTGTGATCACCTCTTTATGCCTATGACCAGCAACTCTCGTCATCTTGTGAACATACATCCAGACGCCGAATCAAATCAACAAAACCGATGGCTGATGCTAACTTTTGCGCATTTCTACGTTAAGTCATAGACCGTCTTGTGTCGACTTCTGTAGCCGAAGTCATCATCACTATTACCAACATAATCAGCATCGAAGACATCAATATAGCAGCGGTTCTAGTTGACGCTTAACTGCCATACGACTAGGAAAAAAATAAGAAAAAAAGGAGAAAGAAGAAACCTAACAACCATGCTCAATCAGACCTTCAAGAAAAGGGAGCGTAAATTTCACAAACAAGAAACAGAGCTTCAAATCAATGTAAGGCGTCATCATGTGGCTGTCAAGCATCAGTGTGAACCACTGATGTATTGCTGCCAATGACGATGATGATGATGATGATGATGTTGATGATGTTGATGATGTTGATGATGATGATGATGATGATGATGATGATGATGATGA
>LOND01001038.1:0-31596 GCA_014220965.1 Paragonimus kellicotti
CCACGTCTGACATCGTTTTTCACTATATTCCGCCATTTATTTTCCCAAATAACGGAAAATGCACGTTTCTTATGTTTCCATTACTCCCTATGTCATTCAACTACCACACATTCCTTGCTTACGCCTTCGGAAGATTAGAACAAAAGAATGTTCAAGCAACAGAATTCTACGATTTCAAAAACTGCAACACGTATCAAAATTTTAACAACTTCGGCAACTTCAAAAAGATTTGCGCCCCAAATATTACAGATATATTTTTGGTCTACCGATTACACGCAGCCCTGTTGCCACACAAGCAGCCCACCAAATTCCGCCACAGCGATTCCTAGACCTTTACTTTTGGGTGAGAGCTCAAGGGCTTTAGTCGGGACCGATAAGGTCCAGTACCCAGCTGAGGATATCGACATGATTACCTCCTTCAGTGTTCATCACCCCAGAGGCACTGTTAAATTGTTCATTGTTAATCAGAAGGTACGAGTGACAAGAGCAATAAAGGAACGGGTGGAGCTAACCTTTCTGATGTGAGCGACTCGTTAGCCAGGGGACCGGGAGCTCATGATAAAGTGAATGGGATAAACAAGGCGAACGATACCAGGACCCGCCACATATACGCTGAGGTTCAGTTTGTCACGGGCATGAACTCAAAGACCTCCGGTGACACATGCAGCTCAATTGTTTTCGACCTCGCGGAACCGCTGGCAACATCACTGGTGGGTCGTTAACTTCATAACCACCAATTATGGCCCGAAATATGTGTCGTAACAAGATTGGAGGATTGCTGCAAGTCAGCTAGACTCCAACGGCTTTCGCGGTCTAAGTCGGCTGCTCTAACGCAGTTTCCTCGCCTACTGAAGGTAACCTTCGAAAGCCCTCAGTACACTGAGATAGCGCTCACAAGAGCACACCTATTTCGAGGTTCTAGTATGGCGCACGTGCGCCTAAAACCTGACCTATTATACCTAGAAGGAATCAGAAGAAGGTAGTTGGAGGGTCCACTTGATAATTTCGACCAAAGTCTTATGACATATGGAGTGCCAGAGTCGTTCAATCCGACATCGCAACCAGGAGACTACCTCTCCAAATGGCAACTCATTGGAGATGAGCTTTTCTTAGGGAATGTTACCTGTACTGAAGTTACAAGAATGCCCAGACCTAACCATCTTATCCAACTCGATGCACCAAAACCGCTGAGAATTGGAATTCTCACGGCTTACATGTCCACTATCGTTCTGAACGCATGGAACTGTCACCATTTGCACGTGCCCGGAGATATTCGGTCTCACAAAACGCATACCAGGTAACTGAGACAACCTAGAAAATCGTCACATTCAATTCCAACCCTTGAGCCGATGGTGAGCGCCTCAGCAGGTAGTGTCCTCCCTGAACAAGTTGTCTCAAAACACTTGCTATCACCGACTGCTTACAAGTCGGCCTCACTCCACGTGTAATTGAACTTTCAGCTGCACTAGCAGTAGCCAGCCGTCCACGGCTCACGATAACAGACAGTCGGATGGTAACATCTGGGACATTTGTAATTAACCAAAGTGACTGGAGCTGCATGTACACTAACATTTCAAGTTTGGCAAATTAGCTCCCGGAGCTGAGGCTGCTCCATGTGGGAAAAAATTTGATATTATGGCACAGAGACGTGGCTTTTGCCAGATATGAAACATGACTAATACGCCTACCGAACATGAATGACCAAAGAAATGACGGAATTAATAAGCGGCGGAGCAGCACTTCACTTGTCTGGGATCAGACTATCCAATATTCTGTCTAATATTACCGTCCACTTGGGTAAGTATCCGTCGTTGCTATAATAAGCCCTTTACCTTGGCCCTTGTGTACCGCTCGCCCCGCTAGTGACAGTGTACCGTGGCAACCAGCCGCTGCATTACAAAGGGCCGTCGAATGAAATTCAGGCAGTATTTTAATAAGAGGCGATTTGAATCACCCGGATGTTGAGTTGGAAGCTCCGAACGCGTATTGCGGCAGGGAGTCTTTTGCCGCGAAGTTCCTACAAACCATTATTGAATAAAGTCATTTGGAAATGTGCTGGATCCCATCAGATGGCGTCAGGGTTTTGCACCGTCCAGTTTAGACTTAGTCTTCACTAGTGAGCCTAGTTTAGTTAAGAACTCCACCAAGGAAATGCCTGTAATTTGTAGCGATTTTGTTCCGATTTATTTAGGCCTCTTCTAGGGGGTAGTTGATCCTTCCATACAACGCAACTACTTTGAAGAGGATCACATAAGTATGAACAATTAATTTTTTCGGCCTTCCAGAACTTACCATCTTCACCCTCCGTAGAAGTATTTTGGCAGTAAATTAAGGTCACTATTGACACGGCGACTAACTCATCCGTTCCACTAAGAATCAGTAAAAGTAATGAGCCGCCCAACGTTATCAGTAGACATACAAAAAGACTTATTTGTGACAAGCGTTATGCCTGGATGCAATTCAAGTTAACCCAGACCTCGGAAGCTTACAGTCAATATAAGCTTATAAGAAACAAGTGTAACGAGGCTGTTCGTAATGACAAATCTAAATTGCAATCCTTTGGGGTGGCCTAATTAAGACAAAACCCCAAGTGGATTTTTAAGCAATAGTGAAACGCTATAGTAAGACCGGGTATTTCCAGCCTGCTTACAAATTCTGGCCTGATTAACAACAACCAGGAAGGCAGCAGAAATCATTGCGGATACGCTTGGAAAGGTGTTCCTGGAAAATACCACCGAAGCCACCTTGTCGGTCAATTGCGGAACCCCTACGTCCAGTGTTCTCTTTGTCCTCAACGACGTAACTTTAGTCCTATCACTGTTCTTGCGAGGCTTAAAAATTGAACCCTAATAAGTCTCAGGGTTTTGACAACATATCCACTGAGACGTTCAAAAAGTCTGCAGATAGGTTAGCTGCAGTCTTAAGTGACTGCTTCGGAAGTCCTTCGAGGAAGGTGAACTACCTGCTGACTGGAAGCAATGTGAATTAATGCCGCTCCACAAGGGCGGTGCGCGTAACTTGGCTTCCAACTACAGACCCATTTCCCTTCTCAGTATCTGTTCAAAGGTAATGGAAAGCGTTGTTGATGACGCGGTCTGACGTTACCTTCACTTACACGGAACGATAACCCCTCAACAGCACGGTTTCAGACAGGGTCACTCGTGCGTTACCAACCTAATAACTGCTCATGAGCAGTGGACTAAAGCAGTTGATTCTGGGAACCGAGTAGAAATTATCCTGCTAGACTTCTCAAAAGCCTTCGACAGGGTGAACCAAAAATTCAAAATTGCACTGGTACGGAATTAGAGCAAAGCCGTTATGGTGGGTGGAGGCGTATCTGAATGGACGCATCTTCTCTGCCCGTGTGGGGCACCGCAAGAGTCAACTCTGGGGCCGTTGCTGTTCACCCTATAAGCCAGTGAAATAGGTTGCTTTTATCTTCAAGCGTTCTGTTGTACGCAGACGACACGAAGCTTTGGAGAGTCATTCATGACTCCTCCGATGAATCCAGTCTACAATCAGATCTTGACACATTGTGTAACTGGTGTAGGTTTAACAAAATACCGCTGAATGCGGCGAAGTGTAAAGTCTTGAGGCTTCGTCATAACAGTGCGACCTCGTATCACCTTGATAATGTTTAACTTGGGGCCGATTGTCATTCAGGATCTAAGTCTCTCCGTTAACTGCAAATTGATGGCACGCAAGGCTACTAATGTCTCTAAATTCATCAACCGTAGCCTAGGCTGCCTAACCCTGACAAACTTCACTTCCATTTACTCCACCATTATTAGAAGTTAATATTCAGGCCTGTTCCATTCATCACCTTAAGGATGTTTTATTGCTTGAACAAGTTCAACGCAGGTCTACAAAACAAGTGAGGGGCCTTCGGTACCTGAGTTATCAAAGCAGACTTCAAAGTTTGAATCTGTTTAACCTAGAGTTTCGAAGGATGAGAGGAGACACCATACTAGCCTACAAAATGTTAACCGACTGCAATCATCCTGGCTAGGATGGATATCTCACCCAGAACTGAACATGCAAGTTCAAGAGGGAATAGTTTCAGTCCTCAGGGTTAACGCTACTGCCGCCATTCGTTTGCACCCCGAGTAGTTCCCTTCCGGAACAAAATGTCAGAAGAGGTGTTCTCAGCCCCGACCCTTGGCATATTCAAGATGGTGCCGGACAAATATCGCAAAGAACCATCAGACATCCTGCTCTGCCGAACGATTTCCGATAGGGAAGGGCAATCCAGTATAGAAAGAACTACACAAATCAGTATGGCTGGCATGTTGTGGTGTGTCTGTTTTATATACTGTGCCTGATGAGTGTCTGTCTGTATGTCCTGTTGCATGTCCTGTGGGCAAGTGCATGTGTTGTGCGCGCTTGCGATTGCCTGATGTAGACAACTGGATCCTTGCACCATACCATTTCCTCTTCGCATCTATTCACTTATCAACTCTGTGCTTATGCTCCTGATCGACGCCTTCGCGACGACCCTCCTCACCTCAAGATCAACGCTAACCAAGGTCCTCGTTCCATGCCGTCCAAAAGCAAATCAGAAACAAGTTAGAGACTTTTCCGGATCTGCAAATACCCGTGGAACCCATAATACTGCAACGTGCGGTCGAAACCAGCAAGCGCGCACAGGTTGAATTTGAATTGTGTGACGGAGCGTGCTGCTGTGTTGTTGACGCCGTTTTAGTTTCCGTTTGTGTAAGTCGTGTGCATGGCTTACTGGGCCTTTGGCTCATGTTTGTGTATTGTTTCCTTTTACAGGATTGTTGTTGGAACCCCTCCTTCGGAAGAACGCTGTCCCCATGTCTCCACGTTGCCCAAAGTTGGTCCGTAAGTGCGACGGACAATCAGAATAGAAGCGGCTGGCCTGCGAACTAGTCACGTTGGGAATGAGCTAGTCGGGGCTAAACATGAAACTGGATCAGCGACTTCATGTGTGTAAACCTACACGAATGTAATTGTATCATACGTGCTGGCTTGCAGAGGATATGTTAGTATTAGTATATCACAGTATCAGATGTATGCGTCGGCACGTAATGACAGGCACTGGCGAGTATGGATGTTGCGACGTATACGATAGCAAGTATGGCTGGACACTGGTGGGTATGGATGCATATCTTTAGGTCGCAAGCTGAAGCGTTCTCATGTATGTGTGATTTCTCACGAGTAGAAGCAACAGTTCTGTAGGCAAATACTCCAGTTGATGCTCTTTGTTCTCTGTTGCAGAGAGTTCGCGAGAGGATACCTCACGCTGAAATCAGAGAACTTTAAGTTGAAGCGCTGAAGGCCTTGGGCTTTCCGACGCAAGAATCTGGACATTGAATTGAATTAAATTGCATGTTACAGTACCAGTTATTTGGCCTTGTAGGCTATTTCAAGGTCGTTGGTGACTTATGGACCGTCGGCCAGGTGTTTGTGGATGTTCCGTTGTGTGCGGCGCTGTGCACAGTGAGCGATATGCTCACTGCTGAATTGATTAGCTATTTTCACACGCCTAATTTCCCTCCCACATGTTCTTCACCTACGTTCTGCCTTAATCTACGGCAATCATCATGATTCGTTGGCGTGCATCTGAGGATTACGACGTTGATTGTCACATGATCGTTATCAATCAGCGTCGTAGATTGATCAAAGCCCATTAGGTCATTGCTGCTATGGAATTAAAATGATTGTTCACCAACTGGAACAATTTGATGTCCTTTTGAAGGTTTGAGCCGTTAATAAGCACAATACTTAAGAGTGCTCTTAAGAACGCATGTAAATTCGACGACAGCTAGCAGTGAGACTAACTTGGGTTCCCATGTGCCAAAGATAGGACTAGTTTGGTGCACGACGCACCAAGTTGCCTTTAACAGATCCGATCGGATCTGGTTGACTCGAGTCAACCAGACGCGATATATAATAATGTTGGGAATGAGGAGCGAATATATATCACACGAGATGTGCATGCTTTTCTCGTATAGCACTGTAAATGGCACTAACATAGGATAATAGGTAGATAATTTAGAAACCGGCCGTTGACGAGCGACTAGGCTGAGGGTGCATGCTGTCTGACGGCGTGCATTACACTAACTTCCTTAACAATCTAGGCACAGTATGTAACTATAGGTTTTAGGACAGTTCTATACATGATACCGCATTTAAGCCAGCGAAATCTCCAGGACACTTCACCCATACAAACGGATACACGCCCACTTACAGCTACCAGAAAAACTGATCCGAAACCATCTCACTAAGATTAGCGGACTCACGGAGTCTTTAAAAGCTCCATGGTAACTTCTCAAGAAGTCAGAATTGATGTTCCTAGCACGTCACTGGTCATTACGTTTACCTTTAGCCGACCGTTCGCAACACGATGCACATTTGTGTAGCGAAATCTGCGTAAAATTTCCCATTCCCGGTCGGAAATCCCTGAGAACCAGTAATTTTATATCAAGCCGTGTTGTTCACTCCGCAATGTATCTTCGTTTTGTTAAAGTCTTACTGAGTTCAGGGTTTTGTACGGAGAGACTGACGATTTCAGCTGCTACTCTTCCGGACTGCACTGTATTCGACAGTATATTCCGAGGTCAGTCAGAAGGACTAGGCTATCATTTCCCTCACTATCGAACTTCGGGACTCGCGGTGTAATACTACACGGGGTACCAGAGGCTTTTAGATGAAATGAACTTGATGCCTCTACCAATGATTTGTTATTGTGGCAGTTTATTGGCGTTGTGCCGTTTACCATCCCTTTTCAGTTCATATATCTGATACTAAGCTAATGAGGGTCACCATACTGTCTGAAGTGTAGTGGACATGGCCTTAGAGACTTAGTGGCTTCCTGTCAAAAGAGCTGTGCTGGCGGATTTACGGTTATATCGATGCCGACCACAGATTAGAGGCAAGTAGCCGTTATTGACGTTGACTGATATTACACCATCTTTACTAGTGGTGAAAACCAGGAAAATGTGTCAAAAAGAAACCTTCATATGCTGGTGGTGTAAAAGAGTCTAATAAAGATCACACAACTTCCCTTAGTGATTCCTTTGGAATAGACAAGCGTGCAACACTCATCACCCGAAGTGTCCATTGAGGCAGCCACATAGTCAACTCATGTCTTTAGCACTCTCTCAGACTAACCTCCCGACAGCAACAGAGCAGTGTAATCATGGAATTGTCTGTATACAAACACACAAAGCCTACGAAACAAACTCCCAGAACTGCGTCACATTTGTGGAAGTCGTAAACATATTGGGATTGGAGCAGCTGAAACCCGCATAAGTGAAACCATCATCGACAGCTAAATTGCGATTCCAGAGGTGCAAGTCCTGCGGACAGATCACAAAGGAATTACTGGTGGAAACAGTGCCCTCCTTATCAGCCGGCATTTTGAGGCTCGTGGACCACAACTAGATCTTAGACATGTTCAGGCTGTATAGGAAGCAAGCATGCCTGGTGACCGTTGTCTACCATTAACCAAACTGTTGTAGCGACGCAAATACGTGTTTTGGAAGCTGTCAATCATGTAATGTACTACTGATGTTGATTTCAACCTCCCAGATGTCTCACTTACCAACGTGACTTGCAATGCAGGGCATGAAACTCCCTCTGTGCATTTCTTTGACATAGTTCTCCAACTCGGTGTGGGCCGGTGAGTCGGCCAACTCGATAGTGGTACGGCTGTACGCCTTCGCAACTAAACTGGATTCCAACGGATGAACCACTCATGGTCACCCTTCTACCGACCTCTATATCCTTTAGTCTGGGTGACCATGGTGTCATTCAATCCCAGTTCATCTACACAGCGAACCCGCACCGATTCGAATGCGTCACTGGATGGGATTTCCGCAAGACAGACCTTTTGCCCACAAACGATTTCCTGAATTCCGCTTCTTGGCCGCAAAGCTGTACCTTAGCAGATAAGCACTGAGACCTGGTCAAAGCAATGCTGACCGAAGTAGTACGCAAAAGTCTTCAAGTTTTCTCATCGACCCCCAGTATGTTAAGGTCGCGTGTACGCATTAGAACTGTCGATACCCTTAAAAGGAAGCGAGCTACATAAGATCGCTACCAGCTCACACAGATGTCCCGTGACCACGAATTCTGATTGCGCGTTCGAAACACTAGTAACGAAAAACAAGCAGGTTGCAAGAGAGTTCCAAGGACTGTTGGTCACCAATATAGTGATTAACTCTAAAGGGTCTTACAACCGTAGATTTCATGTGACCCAAACCAAGTCAGGAATCTCACAGATTCGAAGGTTAGATGGCCAACTCACCGATAACAATGAGGAGGTAGTACACGCACTAGTCGGACATTATTGCAGTGTTCTACTGTGCGTTTCCAGAAATAATCAATGACACGCTGCTCTGCCAACAAAGTTCACGGAACAGTGCTTCGGCTTCTTAAACTATACAGTTGCACATGTGAACCCTAAAATGTCGAATCTAACGGTGGGGAGATTCCCGGCTTCTAATGAGATTGCACCAATGATGCATAAAGTATGTTTATGCGTCCTGTCGCACCACTTAACCATGTTGCTTAATTTGTCTCTGATAGTATGAAAAGTTCCAACTGAGTGAAAAGCTTACACGGTATATCCAGTGTTTAAATCAAAGGTTCTTACCTCATCATCTTCACCGGAACCACGACGACCATGAGCCTGACCAAAGGTACTGTGGCTGGGGCCGCCGCTCACCTCAACAGTGACGTGGAATATCCCAGAAGAAATAAACCTTTATTAAAAGGGTTAATTTAAAAAAGACTAAGCAGAGGAACTAGGAATGGTATGAATGCAGGTACGCAATTGACTGCGACACACCTATATCTCGGATAGCGTTTCAAACCAGTGATTGGAGTGATCACGAGGACTCTAGTCAGGCAGGCGACACCTACCCACTTTGCTCAGTGGAGCAGTCAGGGTCTCATATTTCGTGACCACGTTGTTGCTTGACCACCATGTGGTTTCACCCAACTGTTGGTGGTCTCAGTATATAATGCCCGGTACGGTAAACGCTCAGCTGGCATGCGGAGTACGTGACCCAACCATCGCAGGCTGTGGAGCGTCATCAGGCGGCCGATTGACCGCGTATCCCGGGCTTTCCGGAATACACGCCGGCGGAACTGTCGTATTGCTCACGCGATCAGTCCACTTAATGTGGGCTAATTGGCGGAGACAACGATGGTCAAATACAGCAAGCTTGTTGATATCTTCCTTGCGAACAGGCCACGTTTCCAAACTATAGAGCACAAGCCCTCCACTATCTGTGATCAAATTGTCAGTCACTAGATAAAACCCGAACCACCCGAAAACGCAGGTTTCCAGGTCCGTCAATCCTTGTGAATGTGTTGCTTTTATATATGTGGAGGGAACCATCGGCCGTCAGAACATCGTATGTGCACACAGCCAATTGCTATTGATGCAGAGTCACGTGTCTGTGGAACTCTAGTGAGCGTTTATCGTTTACCAGTTTTTTGAACTAAACACGACACTTTTATATATTCGGATGTCTAATAAGATTCTGAACGCACTGCACTGCTACATTTCGAATGCACCCGGGCAAATTCACGCCTACAAAACGCACCTTAAGAAACGGGGTGAACTGGATAAAACATGGCTCCCAATTAGACCCGTAGAACCGACCTTTGGTGTTCCGGCAAATGTTAATCATCTTGATCCTTCTAGCTTCAGCCTCACATCAGTCGTATCCGAACCCTCAAATTCACTCACAAAAGTTATCAATTCACGTGTCACGACACCTGGCAATGGGGTACTGATATCTGAAGCCAGAGAAAATGGGCACGTGTGTACACTGACATCCTAAGCATCGCGAATAACCCCCAGAGCTGAGGTTGCTTCATCGGCATGCAATTTTTCACTAACAGAGACACCTACATTCCGATATCATGGTCAAGGAGGGGGACATGAATGTTTTGACAGTGGGTAGGATTGGTAAACGAGGAGTCGGGTTGTTCCATACCTTTCAGATGATAACCATATGGTTGCGGAAGATAATAGTGCCGCAACAGTAAAAATAGTTCTGCTGTATGCCCATAGGATCGTGCCTCACTACCTAAGCACTCCTACGCGGTCAGTAGTGCGACATAATCCTATGAGTGTAACTGCTTTTCGTCTGGCTGCTCCCCTTTGGCCTGTCTGACAGGGTTGAACCTGGAAGGACCGGAGTCCTAGTCAGCATAGCCCGCCGGATCGAAACAGCACACAAGCCCGACCACCTCAAGGTAGTAGTATAGGTTAAGGAGAAGGTACAAGTTATAGGTCGTAGAGAAGGCACAAGTTAACAGACGGACACAAAAGACACATCAGGCCTAATTGGGCCGGAAATGTACTCAACAGAATTTGGAAGAGGCGCAGACTGATGAATGAGGAAAACCTGGCAAAGCGAGCTAACCAGAACTCAGAGGCATATTTTAATTGCTTTCAGAACAAGACATTTTAATAGGCGGTTGTCCTATGTGACGAGACTAAACAAGTAACGCATACAACAACGAATAAGAAGGATGGTATCGTATTCTACTTCCTTCAGAAGGTTTATGAACGAGATGGTGGTAGGTCTTCCCAGGTTCAAACTTAAGTTGATGTGCCAGTGATGTCGGAGATATTCCTCACGGTAGGCGAGGTATGGGACGAACTATTTAAGCCAAATGCACAGATGTGGTAAGATAGCAATCCTCCAGTGGAATCGAAGCCGATGGTCGAAGTCTTGACTTACCTCCTTGTCTCTTGGTTGTCCAAGCCAGCAGAGGAACGTAGACATCCTGAGGACTGAAAGTTGTCGGCGACCAGTCAGACCCACTACCGTGGCAACAAAAAGGAGACAGCAACTCACCGCCCATCAACCCAAACCACTTAGTCGAAAATTCTCCAGAGAAAGAGTGTGGAATTTTTCTATATTGTTTGCTTTTTTGTCGAAGACTAGTTGGTAGTGTGGGGGAAGACTGAAAATATCTGAGGTGACTCGACGATACTTACCTAATCTCAGGTTGAACGTGTGGATGGTTGGAACTGAAGGAACCTTCCCTGGCAAGTTCTTCGGTAGAGGATCACTCCGAAGGCAAACGAATGATGTCGATCACGCAGACAACAGCGTCGAGGGGGTTGCGTCCGCAGTTCTGAATAAGACAGAGAAACAAAAGTAGTCTGGGGTTGAGGTACAATCTTGTAAATGAGAATGACATCCTTCTTATCCTCCGAAACTTTAAGTTAAACAGATTCAATCCTTCAAGCCTGCTCTTGTAATTGAAACATTTGAGGCCCCTCACTCATTTCGCAGCCCGGCGCTGAACTTGTTTGAGCAAAAAGACATAGTTACGGAGACGAGGGAACAGGCCTGAATGTTTACTTCTAGCAATGGGTGTACTAGCGTGGTTGATAAATTTAGAAACGTTTGTGGCCTCGTGCGCCATTATTCTACACTTAACAGATTTATATGCTAGGTGACAATCGACCCTAAATCTTCCCCTTACTCAGGTACACAGAGCTAAACACCATCAGGATGGTAGATCGTCTTACTTCCGTGACGAAGCCTTGGAATATCACACTTCGCAGCGTTAAGTGATATTTTATTTAACCTATACCAGTTGCAGAGTGTGGTTAGAACTGATTATAGGCTAGATTAGTCTCCGGGGTCCCAAATGACTCTAAAGCATAGTGTCGCCTGCGTACAACAGAACGCTTGCAGACAGAAGCGGTGATGTCTCGTTGACATATAGGATTACCAGCAGCGGTCCTAACGTGGACCCCTGCGGCACTTAGTAAGATGCGCTGTTAAATGTTGAGTCAGTGCCATTAACCTGGACAAAGAGGGTGCGTCCACTGAGACACGCTCCCAGTTAGTATACCAGGTTTCTTCCAATGACACTGCCGCCATTTGGGAAGTGTCATACCGTGTTTTACGAAAAGTCCAGCAGAATAATGGCCACTATGTGTATGAAATCAACTGTTCTAGTTCACTGGTCGTGGGCAGTGACCAATTGTCCTACCGGAAACAGTGCTGTTGTGAGATGAAAACTCTGTGCACAAAAGGGCGCCGTCGGAGGGCTTCGTCAACGACGCTTTCCATAACCTCCGAAGAAACACTGAGAAGGGCAACGGGTCTGTAATTGGATGCCGTGTTACGCGCACCGCCCTCGTTGCTCGGCACCACTTAGCATTGCTTCCAATCAGCAGGTAGTTCATTTTCGTCGAAGGACTTTTGAAGCAACTCACCCATGATTGGAGCTTGGCTATCCGCACAGCATTTGACAGTTTCGGCAGTGCGTTGTCAGTACCCTAGGTTTTGTTCGAGTTTAACCCCTTGAGATTGGTAAGAACAGTTGAAGTAGTAAAGTTTACGTCGTTAGGAACAGAGAGCCCATTGGTTGTTATGAATCCGCAACAGACCTGTGCAGGAGCTTCAGTGGCATTTTTCAAGAAAATCTTTTTATGCGTATCACCGACAGCTTCGGATGCCTGCTGGTTATCACTCGTCAGGCCAGAATCTGTAGGTGGACTAGGAATGTCTGGTTTGACTGAAGTATTTTAGATGACTGTTTCCAAAACTAATTGGGGGATTGTTTTAGGTGAGTATTGTAAAGGGTTACCAAACCGGGCTCGTCTGTGACCATTGCATGCGAACCGGACGATGCAAACCCGGGTGCCATTCAGTGAGGCTTGATACAATTACAAATAACCCTAATTCGATAGTTAATATGAGAAATAACTCTGCTGGGAGTCCAAGCGCGAATGCACGGTAAGAACTTTTAATTCAAAAACAGAATGATTAAAATCGTCTAGTGTTTCCAGAAGCTGGATCAGTGATCCCTGGTGAAGCGATGGTCAGGTTACTGTCATACACGGTGTTACTTGTGGATGATGGATATGTGAGGGCTACAGTAGGCGGCCTGTCGACGCAGACAGATACGCAGCCAAACGGACTCGAGTATTAGTTGGGACAGTGGATTGTGCAATTCCATATGCTTATCATTTGAAAGGTATGGAACAACCCGACTCCTCGTTTACCAATCCTACCCACTGTCAAAACATTCATGTCCCCCTCCTTGACCATGATATCGGAATGTAGGTGTCTCTGTTAGTGAAAAATTGCATGCCGATGAAGCAACCTCAGCTCTGGGGGTTATTCGCGATGCTTAGGATGTCAGTGTACACACGTGCCCATTTTCTCTGGCTTCAGATATCAGTACCCCATTGCCAGGTGTCGTGACACGTGAATTGATAACTTTTGTGAGTGAATTTGAGGGTTCGGATACGACTGATGTGAGGCTGAAGCTAGAAGGATCAAGATGATTAACATTTGCCGGAACACCAAAGGTCGGTTCTACGGGTCTAATTGGGAGCCATGTTTTATCCAGTTCACCCCGTTTCTTAAGGTGCGTTTTGTAGGCGTGAATTTGCCCGGGTGCATTCGAAATGTAGCAGTGCAGTGCGTTCAGAATCTTATTAGACATCCGAATATATAAAAGTGTCGTGTTTAGTTCAAAAAACTGGTAAACGATAAACGCTCACTAGAGTTCCACAGACACGTGACTCTGCATCAATAGCAATTGGCTGTGTGCACATACGATGTTCTGACGGCCGATGGTTCCCTCCACATATATAAAAGCAACACATTCACAAGGATTGACGGACCTGGAAACCTGCGTTTTCGGGTGGTTCGGGTTTTATCTAGTGACTGACAATTTGATCACAGATAGTGGAGGGCTTGTGCTCTATAGTTCGGAAACGTGGCCTGTTCGCAAGGAAGATATCAACAAGCTTGCTGTATTTGACCATCGTTGTCTCCGCCAATTAGCCCACATTAAGTGGACTGATCGCGTGAGCAATACGACAGTTCGCCGGCGCGTATTCCGGAAAGCTCGGGATACGCGATCAATCGGCCGCCTGATGACGCTCCACAGCCTGCGATGGTGGGTCACGTACTCCGCATGCCAGCTGAGCGTTTACCGTACCGGGCATTATATACTGAGACCACCAACAGTTGGGTGAAACCACATGGTGGTCAAGCAACAACGTGGTCACGAAATATGAAGACTCCTGACTGCTCCACTGAGCAAAGTGGGTAGGTGTCGCCTGCCTGGATGGGGTCCTCGTGATCACTCAAACCGCTGGTTGGAGACGCTATCCGAGATGGCGGTGTGTCGCAGTCAATGGCGTACCTGCATTCATACCATTTCTAGTTCCTCTGCTTAGTCTTTTTTAAATTAACCCTTTTAATAAAGGTTTATTTCTTCTAGGATATTCCACGTCACTGTTGAGGTGAGCGGCAGCCCGAGCCACAGTACCTTTGGTCAGGCTCATGGCTGATATGATGATGATGATGATGATGTCACACTTCTCCAGGCTCCGCGCGTGGCAACGTGGGGGTCTACTCGCATCACTGTTCCACCGTGGTGTGATTTTGCTTTACTTAACAATAAGGCACAGAGCAAACTCATGTGCTTGATCTCTGATACTCATTTTTTTATCCTCCCCTAAGCCTTCTAAACCTAGCTAATCGTCACCCTCACTGGTCATCCATGATACAAAGTTTTTCCTCCCAACAAATTCATCGACGTCCATATTTTTGTATATTGTGTGCCACCCGTCAGATTTATCCGAGTCCCTAATATTGTCTGAGGTCTTCACTTTCCCGAAACACACTTTATTTACCATGGCTCCTTATACTTCCATGCTGTTGACTGTCTCTTCCATTTGTGTGGCAAATTGCAGCTGCTCGCACCTACGTCGGGTTGATATTCATCATCATCATCATCATCATCATAGACAGCAATACATCAGTGGTTCACACTGATGCTTAACTGCCACACAACCACGAAGAAAAAAACCTATATAGGAAGAAAGAAGAAAAAGAGGAGGGGAAGTGGACCTAACTACTAAAAATAGCTACGTCTATATTCAAACATACATCTTTGACTAATCGATATCATAGTTTCAGCCGTCTGATGGTCACCTATAAATTTCATCTCATTTTCCTATTTCTTTTATTAGGCTTTGATTCACTTCATCGTCTGTCACTTATTTCGGTTATTTTGTCGACAACAATGACAAGTCGTGTATCACCCGGGGGTGCCTACGATCCCACCGGAAGCGAAATATCGAACAATGATAGTTTACTTCAGGAGTTTCAGGAATTCGAGGCACAGGTTTACTCAAGGGATTTCCCAGCTTATCAACAAGCCAACGATGGCATCCCACGTAATCATTTATCACCGCCACAGCAAGTCCGACTTGATGCTTCACGCCATGCCTCTTGCGATCCGAAACTGGACCAATTTGGGGAGATTGCATCGAACCAAGATGAGGTAATTTCGTACTGCTTTGTGTCGACATTAATTTCTCACCTTTTGTTAGTCGTAACGCATTGTACTTCACACACATCTGTCAAGGTGACTTGTATTTCTTACTCTTAAAGTTTTGAACATTAGTATTCAGTTTACATTTCATGTACGTTACCATCTTGTTGAAGTTAATCTTTCATTATGGTCGAATTTTCTCGATCTCCTGAGAGTGTACATTTGTTTTAAGTCTGCTACCTACTTGTAACCTACTCAAATAGTACTATCTTGCTGGATGGCTTGCTTGATTTACCAAATTAATTAAATGGTGGTATTACAAAGTAAGATAGCATAAGTGTTATGTGTTTAGTGGTCGAAATTCATCGTGCTTATTGCCACTCATCACGTATACGTATCTGGTAAACCTCGACCACTCATTCCACTATAGGAATGTCGTTTACTGAATTTAGGGGTTATTTTCGCCGCATGCTGAGTTTCAGTCCATTTTCTTTAAGTGCTCTTGAAATCTGCACTGATCTGCGGACTCCATCAAGCTTGAGGTAAGGGTAGAAATAACTCCAGTTATTAACTCGAAAAGGCGGTAGATTTATGTGGACTTTCAAGTACCCCCCCTATTGTGTGGTAAACTGGGGGTTAAGTACTCATACCTTCTGATGGCTGATATTTACTAATTAATTAGTATCTGTAAGTTCGAAGGACTTATCGGCTTTTTATTATGTTCGGAAACCATATTCATTCGACTTAGCTTTGACAACTCGTAACTATGGTAATTAATCCCGTTTGATCTAGGTTTGGTGGGATTCTACAGATGACGTGAGCTAACCTATCACCCAATACATGCTCTTCTGGGGTCGGTGACAAACCAGTGCACAGTTCCTCGATGGACTACTTAAATGGTTCTGTGATCAAACACAGATTAAACCAGCGCATGATATCATGTACGAAACAAGTATAGAGGCGAAGGATAAAACAACGCCATCGTACGTTTGAAATAACAATCCCATGCCGTCTAGAAGTGTAACGTTAAAATTCTAACTACTCGTGTAAAATTGTGCGAAACATGGATAAGCGAAGGTGTTAGTTTTTGATTGCGTTTTCTTCACCTTGTTTGGTTTTATATAGATAGACCATAAAAGAGGTTCATCGGGCTCTGTAAAGTGTTTTCAACAAAATGTGTCGTTTGGTGTAATACACAAATTATTGCACACAAATCGTAAAAAATCCAGTTAACTTACTAACTTATAGCGAACTGACTGGTTCTGTTACTAATTCCTGTATTCCGTCCTTGAATTTTATAAGTTCCTTGAAAACCTTCTTTGTTGGCTTATAAACTAGACATACTAACTGTGGAAGGGGTGCTGGGAATTTTTGTTCCTTTTATCGGGTATATGTCCTTAGGTTTAGTATGAGGGAGTTATAAAGATTTTTAAAGTCGCCAATTTAAATTCCAAATACGTTATACTTCTAATAGAACAAATTGTGGAATATTTGAACTATACAGAGATGGTTGTTTACTCGGTTTACTTATCGTGGCATTGATTACCAATCGAAGCGACATACGCCAGTAAGTTGCAGTCCCGCATTTCGTTTCAATAACCCCTTTTCTGTGCCTTCCAAGGATATGGTAATGGAAGATGGCTGTCTGGAAGAGAAACCTGTATGTCAATCAACTTCTGCTCTTTTCTCCGTGTGTTCCAATCTGGCTGATCAACCATCCTGCGTTAAAAGCGATTTCCGGAATTCGTCTGTAAGCAGTTTAGTCAATTATTATAAAATACTTTTCATGATTAATTGACATTTTTAGTCTATCCTTCGTTATTTGTTGGTTAGAATGATCACTACTTGAGTATTAAATGTTTGCATCAATCGGGACGCGTTTATCTCTCCTGTTTCTATTGTGTTGCCGCCACAAACTTGTGATGTAGCACCCTGGTCGGTAGATTTGGAACCACCCACTGAGACTGAGGTTCGCAATTGCCTTTCGGCTCTCAATCGTAATAGGGCTGCTGGCCCAGATGATCTCGTGCCGGCACTTTTCAAAGAAGGTGGAGAGGCGTTAGTAGAGGCATTGACTCAGTTGTTTCAACTTGTGTGGACGACGGAGACCATCCCTCCGTGCTGGGGTCACTCGATAATAGTTCCCATATTTAAGAAGGAGCCCGGGGCTCTTGCGAAAACCATAGAGGGATTAGTTTGACCCCAGTCATTTCAAGGGTTCTAGCATCAATTATACTTCGTCGACTCACTGCAGTTCGGGAAGTAAACATTAGGGAAGAACAGGCAGGGTTTCGCCCTGGGCGGGGTTGTATAGATCACATTTTTACCCTTCGTCAAATTCTGGAGCAGCGTCATGTGTACCGCCGGCCAACAATCGCCGTATTTCTCGACTATAAAGGTGCGCTCGATTTGGCGGATCAGTCTGCACTTTTGGGAGTCGCTTAAACGCAAGGATTGTACCAATACATATATGTTGAAAATACTGTCGGCGCTTTTCCCATACCTAGCTCAGTTAGTTACTTGAACTGTCAGACGGCGTACGTCAAGACTGTCGCTTCCACCATATTTTTGTTCAGGTTATCGCCATAGCAAAATTATGGGATCGTCTGCTTACTCAATGATGCGACTATGGACCCTACTGGGTGAGAAGTGAGTGACTTGATCTTATTGTGACAACTTTCAAGTGAACACCTACATTGCTAGGTGCTATTTCCAACTCTTCGCTTTGCAGCCTCAAAATGCAAAGTGCTTCTGCAAGATTGCTGTGATTACGTAGATTTAATGTTAGATAATGAAGTTATGGAGGTTGTTGACCGGTTTGTGTACCTGGGAAGCTGCATCAGTGACGGCGGCGGAGGTGTAGGGAATGAAATAGAAGTGCGTATCGCTAAGGCTAGGATTGTAATCGGTAATCTGGGACACATCTGGTGACAGAAGTATGTTTCTGAGGCTTGAGGGCCGCGTATATTAGGCGTCAGTGAGGGCTGTATTACTTTACGGCAACGAAACTTGGCCGCTCAGGGTAGAGGACGTGAACCGTCTTCAGGTATTTGACCACCGATGTCTGCGTTCGATCGCTCGTATCGGGTGGCACCAGCGAGTAAGCAACGAGGAGGTTAGGAAGCGGGTGTTTGGCACTGATTGTCAAACGAGTTCTTTTGTTCAGTCACTACATTTGCACAGACTTAGATGGTTAGGTCATGTACTAAGGATGCCAGCTAGTCGTTTGCCACACCGAGCACTGTTTGCCGACGCTGCGGCCGACTGGCGCAAGGTGCGAGGTGGACAGATGATGACCTGGCGTAGACAAATGAAATCGTTCACGAAGGGTTGGTCACTGTAGATCGGGTTCGTCTCCCGGGCTGGGGCCCTCGCGACTCACAGAGTCGGTGGCTTGAGACGTTAGGTGAGATGGCGGCTAATCGAGCTCAGTGGCGTGAATGTTGTCGTTGTTTGGCCGAGTTGTCTGTGAAGTGAGTGCACTTAATGACGCGGGGCAGTGAAAGCCGTAAGGAAGCTGTCTTGCTGATGACGCCTTACTTTCACTTACAGCTCGGTTGTTTGTTTGCAAGGTGTAGGCGCCTTGATGTTGTATGTTTGAATATAGACGTAGCTATTTTTAGTAGTTAGGTCCCTTCCCCTCCCCTTCTTTTTTCTTCTCTCTTCCTATACAGGGTTTGCTTTTTTCTTCTTCGTGGTTGTGTGGCAGTTAAGCATCAGTGTGAACCACTGATGTATTGCTGTCTATGATGATGATGATGTGTTTGTCTAGCACGATTGACAGCATCCTTGCCTGGATTAACTCGTTACAATGGCCGAGTCCCGTGGAAACCTGCGCACATATGCCGTTACTTGTTGCTTGCGCTACACCATTTGTGGTCCTTCCCACACACCCCTATTGAGCTCAAAACGGAAATGTAGTTCAACTGTTGAAGTAGGTGTTAGTGCGACTCATGTGAGATAAGCAGGGTAAACGGATGAAATTTGTGACCAAGTGAGCAAGCATTCCCAGAAGAAGTTGCACAAAGAAAGCCGAATAGGAGAAACTGTAGCATGGTCCGATTTCTTGAAATTAAAGGGCCTGTTTCACCAAACAACTGTCTTTCGTTGGTTTCCATGAGTAAGGAAGCTGTAATCGTGTTGGTTGCTTGCGCCTAATAAATTCGTCGTGACTTTGTTGGCCGTTTTTCGTGTGTGTTGGTGAATTACCAGTCCGATGCGGTCGACCAATTTTGCTGCCGTACTCGACATACCACCACAGGATTACGTCACCGCATTTGTGCACACATAGGAGCTATCGACGACAGTGTATGCGCCATCATAAAGCTTCTCTCGTTTTGTTTGTGTGCATTACTACCCACCTTGCTTGGACTCAGGTGGGAACGTAAGCTCTGGATTACCTGGTTTGCTCGTGGATGTTTCAGAATGGTTTCAGAATCATCCAATCTCTGTTTCTTCGTTCACAATTTGTGTGCGTATTTGATCGTCGTTTGCAACATTTGGTCCTCGTAATTTACAGACTAATGTTCTGACGACCGAGCTAGCATGTGTTCCTTTCACGTTGTTCGTTCTGCGTGCACTTTTGATAGTTACCCGAGATTTTGATAAAAAATCTTCACTGGGGATATAACATGTGTGCAGCGTATACAGACCGATCCAGCTGGCGAACGGATTCGTTTGAAGCATTCTCTTATACCATAGCTGATCGAATGGTCGGTCTATACGCCTTCTATGAATTGTGAACGCTCGTTCACGTGGTTGAGTCTATCTGTTTTGCAGAGTTCATGTGACTATCAAATCGCACTCTATTCCTGGCGATTCTTATCGTCAGCATCTGAATGTGCTTACAAAACATCTACCACAAGTACATGAGGAGTTTCACGACATGCCCTGAACAGCAAATATAACTGGCAAATGGCAAGCAACAGTAAACTCAGGCACCACTGATTATCCTTCTTCGCCAAATCTGGCAACGCCTCCTGTCATAGGTATGTTGAACTATCGAGCTACTAACGAGGCGAGTAAACTTGGGCATCGGTTCCAAATGTTTTGAGGTCAAACTGTTTTCTGTTCATCGTACCGCCCTTTCAACTGACATCGGGCTCCACAGTTATGGTTCTGCGAACCTCTCAACAAAATGTTCTGATGGTTATCCTCGAGGACGTAGTGCCTAACCCTTTTTGTAGCAAATATTGACCTCGCTGTACACTGGTTATCATGCGCATACAACGAATCAAGTCGTAATTTTCGATAAGGTTGCTTGTTCTCAGTTGTCCTCACTTTTTTGTGAGTAGCCTATGGTATATGAAGCAACCATGTACGCAAATCGTCGAGGTCTTCGATCCGCCATAGTGTTTGCTGGCATACAAATTTAATTTTTAATTGAGAAATGTGAAATTCAACTCTGCGAAGTGTAGTACCACTTGACGTCGGTAGCTTCACAAAATTGAACTGTTTGTTGCATAAAATTAGGTGACGGTATACAGTGTTTCATGCGATGTGACTGGATATGTGGATGTTATTGGTAGTGTGTTATTCTCCAGGTTGCTTATTTTGCTGACGTTCCACCACTGTGCTAGATACCATCACCAATGCAACTTGCTTGTCTGTGACCTAATACGATATTGCACAGGGTCTACACGTTTGCAGGCTAATCAGTCAAATCGGCGACACTACACCATAAAACCGATTGTATCTGTAGGTTGACCTATGTGTTGCTTGATTGCCTATTTTAACTTTGCATAAATCCCCTATCATCAAGTTTGGTTGTACCTAGCTGATCCTAAAGCCAAAGTTATTTTTCTTAAAACCTTGAGAGCTCTCAGTGGAACCCAAACATTTACCCACCATTTGCGTTGTGATTCGTGTTTCATCTAGTGTTAGTTAATCCAAAACAATTTCCCAGAAGTACATTCTTTGTGTTTACGTGACCAGGTTCGTTTGCTGTAGCTCTCTGGATGTCCTGTTCTGCTGCTGGACGTAACCCAAATAGTCGATCACTTTTCTATGTTACCATGATGCCTCTGGTTTGATTCATTTGAGAATTAGTTTGCAGTCGTTATTCCGAAAGTCCGAACATACAGAGAGAGGACGAACACTAGATTACCCCATCAGTATCAAACAACAGTAACCAGAAATATGTGCAAAACTAGTGGAATGTGGTGAGGGATAGAAAAATGAACAACATCAAACTAGGTAGATGACACAGGTGTGGGAGTATAAGGCTTACAAATAATTGTTTCCGTATACATAACGCTGGCTTCCGTCGACTAATCGCAACTGTCCCAGCAAGGCGCGAAAATTGGGATTAGTGTGGTGCCTCATAACCTTGAATATCGATTGGGGAATAATCCGAAATTTTGTAGGTAAGTCGCTCTTTGTTATTATTAGCGTGAAAAAATTCAGTGAGTGCCGGTTCCAACAGGCTCCTCATGACGGGTTAGTTTATGTGTGAACAACGCATATTCTGGAAATTAAAGCTGACGTTCCCGGTGTATGTTGGTAGAATGTGTTTCAGTAGATTTGCTCGAAACTTTACATCAAAGACTTCGGTGTCAGCTAGATCGCCATAACTGCTATTGCTTTATGCATTAGAGCGTTCGTAAACAGTGACTAGACGTCTGTTGAATCCGTGGAATTTTCTGATAAGTTTACTTTGTCAGGGCTTTCAATCAAACCGAACAGTTCTCGGGTCTGATGGTCTAGTACAGTATTATCCAGCCATTCGATATTTCTTGTTTTTGATCTTTTAGTCCCTCATCCTACCTCAGTAGTGTTTTACTTATTCGTGGGTATTGTTTTTCGTTACTCGAGGGCTACATAAAGTGTTAATATCTACGAGTGTCTGTTTCCTCATTGCCACGTTCGAATTTTTGAAGAAAGCCAACTGTTTTACATCTTAACGTTTATCTCCGAAGGTCGGGTCCGTGTGTCTTATGACCGTGTGCATTCGTTTCTTGCTTTCGAGTTATTGTGCTACTTGCACGAGCCGACCTGTTCTCGTGCGGTATTTCTTTTTTTCGTGTTCACCCTACTTAAATGACCAGATAGTTTGCTTGATTTAACAGTTACCCTATCGATCCTTTGGTTTTATACGATTTTCCTATTTACGTGTATTTCTCCTTTTTTCACAGATCATGAATGCAGCCCCCTTTCAGTGTGCCAACTTACTCCCTTCATCTCATTCAATGAATGACCTTAACGGCAGACGCCTCTTCAGAGGTAATGCTCGGGGTCGATCAACTCCCGTAATGCTAAATGCTTTTTCGCCTACACACATACGAAAAGATCAACCGATAAATTCTGCCACATATATTTCCGATGGAAAGATTTCGAATGCATTTGAATCAGTTTATCCTGATTCTCCTCCCTCTGATGCTGCACAACAGCTAGAACTGGTAAATCCGCATCCGGTGATATCGCATGCTGAAGAAGATCCGATTGAAACACATGATCTGGTAATCGCTCAAATGCAGACCAGTGGTGTGGTATGGGCACCACTTACTGACCAAAATCGCC
The DNA here is from genome assembly GCA_014220965.1 of Paragonimus kellicotti. Classification (NCBI taxonomy): domain Eukaryota; kingdom Metazoa; phylum Platyhelminthes; class Trematoda; order Plagiorchiida; family Troglotrematidae; genus Paragonimus; species Paragonimus kellicotti. The sequence goes on from LOND01001038.1 coordinate 22,828, forward strand.
AACAGCCTTGTACCAGCGTGTTAGCCCCTCATATCCGTTCCGACAATCTTAGGTGGCATTCTGCAGAAATCGAGGAAGATCAAGTGGGTTTTTTGACATGTCTTTTTTTTAATGATATTTCGCTCTAGTGAACCCTTGGGATGTTCATCAGTTCTTTGCATCTTGAAAGGTTGTACATAGCTTGTATGATTTAATTATCAAGAGCATTATATGATCTGACATACAATACATCAAAAAATACTGCGGCTCTTGTTTTAAGGTGTTTTATGGTTTCATCCTAAACTGTTGCCAGCTAGTTTGTTGATTTTTAGCGAGTACCTGATTACCCTGTGGTAGGTTATCGTACTTTCCCGTCTTTAAGTCTAAGCTTAAGATCAGGTTTATTTTGTAATCTATGTCACCCCATTGCTATTTATAGCCTGCCTTCGAATTTAGTATGTAGTTTGTCGAGTGAAGCTTCGAATTAGTTTGCAACTACCTCGTACTATCACCATTAAGCGATGTTTAGTAAATCACTTTTTGCCCATTTTCGTTCAATCGATGACGTGTTGCAGTTGTTCCGAGTAACCACTCTAACATTACTCAGGGTGAAACCTCCGGAACGCAGTGAATGAATCTTGATGAATTACACGAGAGGGGGTGCATAAACAGGCATCTTGCGTGGCACTCGACTTTGCCTTTGATTCATTTTGGTACTAACTTGCTTTCAGTGGAAGTAAGAGAAAAAATTTAGTGAGTAATCAATCTGATGAAACTATAACATAATCAATCAGTGTTGTTGCCGATGTTGCCGACCATTTTAGTGGTTAGACAGCTAACCCGCTTGCTCGTATCACTAAATCTGCGGGTCACCTTCATATAACGGTCTAGCGTGTGTTTCTAACCAACGTTAACTAACGATAACTTGTTACATAGATCACGTGACCTGACCAGCTTATTCTGTGCTACTTTATCAAAAGTTCGATCCAGTATGTGTTAACCACCTTTCTTCTCGATGTGTTCGGTTGTCCCAGCGTTGCCACGCCTAGTTTTCCTTTTATCCCTATGCGATTAGTGCTCCTCACAACTGCAGACGAACCACATATTCCGGTACATGAACCATAAGTGAAAGAGAAAACGGATTTTTTTCAATTCCGTTCTTAAAGCGGTTTTAACTTGTGGTTTAGAGTTGTCTTGATTTGTCCTTTCTAATGTGTGACAGTCTAGCATGCATGTAATGTAACCAGTGACCTCACACTGTTTCAATTTGAACTAGGGAGGTTGTGCAGTATGGATTCAGTGGCTTGAGGTCCCATATTTGCTGATTATGTTCATCTCAGCCTTTCAAATTCAAGATTGCCAATTTTGTTTGCTGCGCATCCTTACTAATGCAATCCTTGCTCAGAGGTTGACCACATTTTACGCTTACCTTAACATCTCAACTTTTACGTCACATCCGCCGTTTTTGCAAGGGTTTCTAATGTCTTTTGTCTTTTGGTCCCAGCTATTTGCTTGTCACTTACATGTATGCTTAAATACGTTTTTATGTATATGCTTACATAACCAGCCTAAATTGTCCTCACATGCTCTTCAAATGTGTTGGCTACGTTGCTTTTCGTTTTTCTTTTTTCATCTCTGTCAGTTACGCACAAACAAATCTCAGCCTGAACAAAATGGTCCAGTACAGAAGAAAGGCCGTTCAAAACTGCCACTGTATCATGATACACCCAAATCTGTCAACAGACCATTGATGGAGAGCTCCTCTATCAGTCCATGTGTTCCTTTTGATTCCCAGGCTAGCAAAGCTGATAGGAACATGGATCGGTAAATTTCCGGTACCTATGTAATCAATGTGCTTACTCCCTAATCTCTCCAGCTTCCTGCTTTTCAGTAGAAAATCCGACTGGGTAACTCAAGTTTGTCGAGGCCATAAGCTTTTCTCTGAATCACATCGATTTACTGTTCTATCTATCCTCCGATTTACATAAGCTTTCTTGGCATCGGAATCACGTAATAATTGTCTGCATAACACACTTTTCAGTTTGGTGGACAGTGAAAAACGTTCGCTACGGCGCATTTCCAAAATCTCTAGATACGCTATGAGTTGATCACGTGCTTCGTACGCCAGCTGTGCGTTTACCGCACCGAACACTGCTCAGCGATACTACCAGCTATTGGGTAAATCCACAAGGTGATACGGTAACGGCCTAGTTACGAAGCATGGAAATGTACCGTTCTGTTGACTTGTGTCGGTAGGTCTTGTCTACCGGGTTATGACATTCGCTGTTTGGAAGTCTGTATGCAAGTCAACGGCGTGTTCGTATGTCAATTTTTTGTTACCTTTTTCTTTAAATACTGTTCTATTCTTCTAGCCTATCCTTTGTCATCGTTGCGGTAAGTAGCGGTTCGAGACTCCACACCACCTGTTGAGGCTCATGACATTTTATGAATGATGGAATGAATGATTTGTAATTCGTGTGCTAACGAATTGTCTGTCACACCGCGCATAATTCGGTTTATCTGCCCGTGCTTGCAACAAGTCACATGACGGCCTGTTGTTTCCAGTGTTACGGGTTTTGAGAGATTTGACCGTAGGTATGACATGTCACATATCAGACTACGCGTCATTCGGCCGTTTACATCATTGGTTAGAGGGGTTTGCTTGATGATAGTGCTTTACATACTGTGGCATGCTTATCTTCCTAAGATAGTTGGCTCGTTCACATTCATATATATTGCCATTTGCCCATATTTTGTTACATTCAATGTCAGTGACAACTCCTACTCAGTACCCATGGGATATGGGATGAAAAGTTGAACACACATGTATGGTTTAAAACAGTCCCATTCGGAAGTTTGAACAAACAAGAGTTAGCCGCAGGTATAATAAAACTGTCATGCTACGGACGGTATGTCGATGGTACACCAGTATTCAGTCGTTCCAAACAGGCAATAGATAACCTAGTGCAGCGCCTAAATAGTTGTCATCCCAATCTGAAGGTAACGTGTGAATTTGAGACTGATAATTGTTGCCGTTTCTAGACATACTCATAAGTCGTCCGGGAAGATGGTCGGATTAGGAAAGCTGTCCGTAAGGAAATCCACATGGTCCGGTCAATACCTCAACTTTAGTAGTTTCACACCGGTCCATCAGAAGCGCGCACTAGTGAATACACTATTCACACGCGCAAGACGAATTTGTACACAAGACAGTCTTACGGAGGAATTAGAGTTGATCACGACTGTACTCCAATCTAATGGGTGTCCCAAAGGGTTTGTAGGAAGGCGTAGTAGACCGAAACCGTCATCCGAACATGTGGTCGAAATGAGGAAAAAGAAGGCTTACATAGAATTGCTTTTTAAGGGTGGTTACAGTATGCATCGAACAATGCAAAGACTAATAAATTCGATTAAACGAACATTTAACGCAGCCGAACTCCGCCTATTGGCTCGGATCCAGAAACCACCTGCGCATTTAATCAAAGGTCAGCCTGCCGGTGCCACCTCACATTAAGTCTGCTAAGTTATAGGTAACTGCAATGGATGTTACACAGACAGAACCGAGGGGTGTTTGATATTTGGACTGAAGTGGCATTGCCTAAACACGCTGAAGTCCGTATTATAGACGAATGGCAATGAGGTTGAAACATAAGCAACCAGTGTCCACAGTCGCTAGACACGTCCTGACCACTGGTTAGGTTATCGACCCAGCTTACGTGTTCAAAATCCTATTACCCCATTTCTATCCCTGATTCTTGCGGTTTGTTGAAGTGGTCGCAATCAGTCGACTGTCCAGAAACAACTGTTCGTGAACGGTACTCTACCTTGTAAGTAGCGCCGTTTCCTAATCCACCGATTGACCATCCACCCCACTCTCCTAATTGTTTGATATGAAAAACCGACTCATGTTATTGTAAATTTGTTACTGGTGAGTCAGTACGAACTGCCCTCATCTAACTAACTGTTTTGTTAAAACATGCATAGCTGTCTATCATTCTACCGTCGGCCTAATTTCGTTTTTATACCACCACGTTAGATCTCAGCCTGCCTCTCGTGATCTATTGGTCACCACACCAGTCTATCCGACTGAACCACCTCCTGTAGGGGAGTCGCTGAGGAAGTCATCGCATATAAAAATTCCCGAAAGTCCATCAGGAAACCCCGGTATGCTATCGTGTCCACGAAAAACCACTGTGGCATGCAGTTCGGAGATCCCTATTATTACTTCTCCATCTGAATTACAAGCGAGACTCCAACAAGTGCGTGTTATTTGATTTAACAAGTTAATTTTGCTTTCATCGCTGATCCCGCGTTTTGTCTATTCAGTTTCTGATTCGTTCTTCTGCGTGTTATTGTTGTTGCGCCGCAAAATTTCTTCGAACTCGCTCTCTACTTGAAACTACCGTTAATCACTTGTCTTGGTTAATGTAACGGTCGATAAAATTTCAGCGTGTTATCCTGTGGCTATCAATTAACTTGATCTTCTTTTGGCTTTCTGATTTTGTTCATTTCATTGGCAACTTTTGCATAAGACTTTTAGTCTTCTGTGCACCCACGGACGTTTTGCCAAGTCTGAGTATAGGAATTTTGTTTGTATAAGTTAAAAGATACCCACAGCTGACCCTAGCTTTTGCATTTCAATATAACTTTCAGTCGGCTCCTATCGACAACAAACACTATACTCGAGTTTCGCTTTTGTTAGAGCTGTAGTAACTTGTAAATGATGTGTTTAGTGTCGCTCAGGCCCACATTGTTTTGATCTTTTGACACAGTAGTTAGGTACGTGGCTTGGCCACAGAGATCAAGAAAGTCCACCAGTCGATTTTAAGGCGGTTTATCTGTTGTGATTGCAGTTGCTCCTCCTGAGGCGTTTGATGTGGCGTACCACAGTCGAGCGCTTGAAACATGACGGATGTGGAGACAGAAGTTCGATGACTGATGTTCTGAGCAATTTGTCTGAAAGACCAAAGGAATACCAACTGGCATTGTTCCGACATTGCATTAGAAGGTGGTGGTAGATAAGTCTTGCTACATTCGAACTTTACTGACTATGAATTTGGAAGTGATCGGAGTGCAGTGTTTAATACGTTCGAAGAATATTGCCCTAATCAGGCAAATTAGATATTTGAACTCTCCCGACTTTTAAAAAGGAACCGTCTTCATGGAGAATGTATCTGCCAGTAGGTGACCACTGAAAAAGTTGACAAGAACTTGCGGCCTTTGCAATTGTATGAAAGGCAGTCTCACGTGATTGTTATGACTTGCGTGGTCAACGAAAACTGGGTATGGTTAACGCACGATATACGATCTACGAATCACGAACACTTAGTACGGAACTCCTTGATACCCAAAGTACCAGTGTAACATAGAAGACCTTGAACTTCATCCAATAATGTGTTTAGTGTCAACTAACGATTACATGACATTCCAACTACTGCACCTGTATTGATTTGTTGGTCTTGAAGAATCCCATCTTAGTTGATCCAATAAAAGTGGAATTGGCCAACCAGAAGACAAGGGAGAAACGTGCGCTAAAATTGAGTTCCTGTATTTTGTAACACGAAAAGAAACTTCAATACCACAAAATATTTTTTGAATAAATCTCGAAGCGTGTCATTTTTGGGGAAACTAGACTTTCCCCAACAGTGATCGAATGGTCTTCATTGTTCAGGACGCTGCGATGTTGAAGAGCCTTCTAAAGCTGTGGCAATTAACGCTTGTCCGATGTTTTACTATTTGTAACTACGAGACAGCTACGAAGCAGAGGATGAAAGATTTGAACAGTGAGAACAAATTGTAGGTTATTGATATTGGCCGGGCACGAACATGTTAGGAATGTTTCTGTGCCAGTTTTGTGGTGGTGGTTATGATCCACAGAAAGAAAGAAATATCTTTGTAAAGTATTTTAAGAACCATTTTGTTTAGCAATGCAATACGACGAGAAGTCGGAGATTTAACAAACGTCCAACGGCGTTCGATATGTTTCTGGATGAAAAGGGAGTTACGCCGAGCTTCTTACTGAGGGCAAACGACAGCGAAGTCGGTTAAATTATGCCAGCCAGATATCTTCAGGCATCGATCATAGAGCCCTTTAATACTAAGCCACAAATATCGGACGAAAAAAAGACGCAAATTTTCGGGGAAACACGTTTGCTATTCGGTATACTGCAGAAGCGCGAGTTTCCTGATTGATTTTTTCGTTGTAGACAGAAGTTAATTACTTCGGCTTGGAATTGTACACCGGGTTCTGTTAATATGTCTTTAGCGAAGAATACCATACCGGTTGTGTTACCAACTAGAAGAATTGAGTTAAAAATCCGAAGAGATTGCATATGAGTTGAATTGCTTGTTTCATCCGAGAGTGCCATTAGACAAGCATACTGTTTAGGTCAGTCAGGTGGCAGTAACGTTGAAATGATCTCGTGACATTTGCGTATGCAGTGACCTGAGTTGAACCAAGCTTGTTTTTTTCAGGAAACTTTAATTGTCTTCCGCGTACTAACAGCTGATGTTTGATTAAGATTCCAGTTGTCCAACCACAGCTATATTGATGGAAATCCCCTGCTACTTATCAGTAATTCTTTTTTTCCGTTTAGCCATCTTTCATCACTCTTAACGCCAAAATTTTAAACTCGTTCGGGCTTGCCAACTTATTGCTTAGTTTGTTCGTTGGTGTTTGTGACACAACAAATATGTGAAAAACCAAGCTGCCAGATTTTACACTACGAAGTGTTTGTTATCATGTCTCCTGCATAGTCTAACTTAGGTTTGCTACTACCATTTTACAAAAACTTGAACAACGGCAGTTGCGACAACTGGACTGGAACTTGCAATTGGCTGTGCAATTGGTTTTTGGGAGCCGTTATCTTTCGGCTACCGCGCTTTTGACTGCAGCGAACAGTCTTGCCGAGTGTCCTATTTCACCCGTCGTGATTAGGTTTGCGTGCGTAATTCTTCGTGTATAATACGTCACCTGGTTACTTAGGCTCATATGTATGTGCTTGCATAGAGTTCTTAGTTGTTTTCAACGTGTTTGGAGTTTTTGCCACATAACGCTAGAAGCAACTTGCATAAGGGATTTCACAGGAAGCGCAGAGCAGAAAGCCGTGTATGGTGTTTTTTAATCAACGATACTCTCTTATCTCATACATACTATTTGATAAGATTATTGGGCAGTCAAGCTGATTTGATCTCGTGACAGCTTTCCACTTTTCTCAGAGGTTCCTCGTTCTTCCATTGTTATAATCGATATTAATAGTTTGTGTGTTTTGCTTGACGTAGCTTACTTCGTTTTCAAACCTGTTACCAACGCGAGGCTTGTCCTTCTGTCGTTGCTATGGTTTCACGACTTGTCGCTTTGATTATTCTCCCGAACAGTCTCATTTATTTTCTTACCAGCCTACTATTGAACTAAAAATAATTTGCAGTGGATCCCCTGTATTTCACTGTTTATTTTACTATTGCTTTGGAATTGGTTTGCTCACATCTTTTGCATTTCCAGGAGATCTCCATGCGCAAACAGCAGGATGATTACATTCGTCAGTTGCAAATGTTCTACGACAATCTGTTAGCCAAACACGCATTGGCCGAAGTTACTATTGATCAGCTTCGTATGGGCTCGAAAATACGTACCGCGTCCGAGGATCGCAGTCCGGGCATGCACCAAGGTGCACACAATAGATTCTGTCTCTGTCAATTCTCTGCACCAACGCGATCTCAACGTTGTCCAAGTCTCACAAGGTGAGCTTTCTGGAGAACCTGGTGACGCATACGAATGAACGGTTTTTTTGGTTTCAGTGTCAGGAATGAAGCAGGAAAGATGAGCGGTATTGTTTCGGGAGACCAGAGGTCCGCTGGGAGAAAGTGTGTGGCATGTTGGATTCATTTATCGCACGAGAGTCGAAAGATTGGGTGCAGCCGGAGACAAACGGCACTTCCGTGAAGCGCAGGATAATTCACTGCACAACGGCACAAGTGCTTGGTAAGGATGTTTCTGCTTCACTTCTCAGCCACTGGCTAGTTCGTGCCAGTATGTTGACAGTGTTGCCTAAACAAACGGACAACAACAAGCAGTTTACTTCTGGGCTCACAGTTGTGGGTTTGGGCTCGGAATAATATCAAATGCATGTGATTAGACTTAAATAAGTGGGCCGTAACTTCTTCATATTTCCCACACATCGGTTCGATGTTGAACCGAAACCGTTAAGTGACGAGCTGCCGTAAGCTCTGTTTGTTGTTTGTGGCTGCTTCCTGACTGTGCAGCCAAATTGGACCGGGTAAATGTGAACATTATGTAGTATTACGTAATAAAGTTCCTGGATGCAATTTTTGCGAGTTCATTAGGTTGACTCTTTGTTACTTATTCATATCCGTGCGTTGTGACTTCCATGCAATTGGCTTATCCATCTCCATCTAAGCCGAGTGGTAGTACTTCTGCTTTGCGAACACATCCAGTATATAGATACACTAGTTTATCACCTTTTTTTTAGCCAAATGTTCGTTTGATTATCTCAACATACTTCTTCCTTGATCAACATTTATCATTTTTACCATAACTCTATCTTTCCCCTATGAAGTTGTGATCTGTGCTGCTCAGTTAATATACAACTTGTTCATACCTTGTTGCTTCGGACTATCATTTTATGTCGGATGTGGCCACAAAGGCTCGAAGTGTTACTGGTCTATGTTGCTAGGCTTCAGAATGAAGTCTGCTTATGACAGTTTTTTCTTTACAGCTTATTATATTGAGGTGGCCTAACTGCAATTCGGAATGACAAATTTCGTCCAAAG
>LOND01001038.1:31696-46254 GCA_014220965.1 Paragonimus kellicotti
CAACGGCAGTTGCGACAACTGGACTGGAACTTGCAATTGGCTGTGCAATTGGTTTTTGGGAGCCGTTATCTTTCGGCTACCGCGCTTTTGACTGCAGCGAACAGTCTTGCCGAGTGTCCTATTTCACCCGTCGTGATTAGGTTTGCGTGCGTAATTCTTCGGTGTATGATTACGTCACCTGGTTACTTAGGCTCATAACTTGCATGTGCTGCATAGAGTTCTTAGCTTTGTTTTCACGTTGTTGTGAGTTTGAACAAACAGCTTAGAAGCAACTCATAAGCGATCACAGGAACAGAGAGCAGAAACTCGGTGATGGTGTTTTTAATCACCGTACCCTATTTGATAAGATTATTGGGCAGTCAAGCTGATTTGATCTCGTGACAGCTTTCCACTTTTCTCAGAGGTTCCTCGTTCTTCCATTGTGTTATAATCGATATTAATAGTTTGTGTGTTTTGCTTGACGTAGCTTACTTCGTTTTCAAACCTGTTACCAACGCGAGGCTTGTCCTTCTGTCGTTGCTATGGTTTCACGACTTGTCGCTTTGATTATTCTCCCGAACAGTCTCATTTATTTTCTTACCAGCCTACTATTGAACTAAAAATAATTTGCAGTGGGTCCCCTGTATTTCACTGTTTATTTTACTATTGCTTTGGAATTGGTTTGCTCACATCTTTTGCATTTCCAGGAGATCTCCATGCGCAAACAGCAGGATGATTACATTCGTCAGTTGCAAATGTTCTACGACAATCTGTTAGCCAAACACGCATTGGCCGAAGTTACTATTGATCAGCTTCGTATGGGCTCGAAGCGTGAGGTCGAAATACGTCGCGTCCGAGGATCGCGTCCGGGCATGCACCAGGTGCACACAATAGATTTGTCTCTGATCATTCTCTGCACCACCGATCTCAACCGTTGTCCAGACTCTCACAAGCACGACTTGGATCTTTTGGACAATTACCGATCGCCAGTCGAACGCCTCAATACTCGTCTACACCTTTTCTTCGGTTTTCAGACCAGTGCAAACCCGAAAGATGATCGGGTGGCCTCTGGTTTCGGATATCGCAGAAGTTCATCGTCCAGTCGTGGGAATGTGCTGAATCGTGTGGATCCTATTTCAATCACGGAGCATTTTCACACAGCTGCGAAAGGAGCACTTCCCGTGAAGCGCAGGATAATTCACTGCACAACGGCACAAGTGCTTGGTAAGGATGTTTCTGCTTCACTTCTCAGCCACTGGCTAGTTCGTGCCAGTATGTTGACAGTGTTGCCTAAACAAACGGACAACAACAAGCAGTTTACTTCTGGGCTCACAGTTGTGGGTTTGGGCTCGGAATAATATCAAATGCATGTGATTAGACTTAAATAAGTGGGCCGTAACTTCTTCATATTTCCCACACATCGGTTCGATGTTGAACCGAAACCGTTAAGTGACGAGCTGCCGTAAGCTCTGTTTGTTGTTTGTGGCTGCTTCCTGACTGTGCAGCCAAATTGGACCGGGTAAATGTGAACATTATGTAGTATTACGTAATAAAGTTCCTGGATGCAATTTTTGCGAGTTCATTAGGTTGACTCTTTGTTACTTATTCATATCCGTGCGTTGTGACTTCCATGCAATTGGCTTATCCATCTCCATCTAAGCCGAGTGGTAGTACTTCTGCTTTGCGAACACATCCAGTATATAGATACACTAGTTTATCACCTTTTTTAGCCAAATGTTCGTTTGATTATCTCAACATACTTCTTCCTTGATCAACATTTATCATTTTTACCATAACTCTATCTTTCCCCTATGAAGTTGTGATCTGTGCTGCTCAGTTAATATACAACTTGTTCATACCTTGTTGCTTCGGACTATCATTTTATGTCGGATGTGGCCACAAAGGCTCGAAGTGTTACTGGTCTATGTTGCTAGGCTTCAGAATGAAGTCTGCTTATGACAGTTTTTTCTTTACAGCTTATTATATTGAGGTGGCCTAACTGCAATTCGGAATGACAAATTTCGTCCAAAGAGCCCAAGACCTTATCGATCGTGGTTTGTTCCGAACAGTTCGAACAACCGTGATCTTAGTGAGTGCAAACTGTCAACCTGACATTGACTGCTTCCATCTATACTAACGGAATGTAACCAGGACAGGCAGAAATTACGTTAACTGCTCCATCATAAGCGATTTTCAAAAGACCGGTGATTTAGTAGATACGGGCCTACCTCATAATACAGAAGTTATAGGTCCCAATTCCGTTCGACTGAAACCGGTGGTGGACTGTCTTGTTGAAAATGGTCGCCAGAAAACTTTAAGTACTTACCAACTGCTCGTTTTTAGTGTTCGTATGTCTTCCTGGTTGTTCGAACCCGAGACCCTCGTGGTACAAATGGGAATCAGTTGTCCTTCAAGCATGGCTGACAGTAGGAGATATTGATTTTTTTCATAATGTTCGAAGTTGGAATTTCTCCATCTTGAGGTTGTACGAGAAATTAGCGGATTGCTCTGTTTTACCTATAGTTGCGATAGTAAATTAGCATCCGATTTGCACTTGTCACCCCCTTCTTCATTTTCACTGTACTTCAGCCATACGGAAAATTTGATCAGCAGGTGTGTTCCGCCTGTATTGCATAACTCCATCGTGAGATCAAGAACAGACAATGTAGCAGCGCACTTATCAACTAGGAGACCTGGTGAATCTCCTTCCGAATGTGGGCTCGTCAACCAACTGTCGACGGGCGAACCAAGTCGTTATCCTCACGACGAGCCTGTTTACCATAAACAATCTATTTACGGTGAGCACATCAACTGTTTGTTCGTATTAACTAAATTGTTGCTCGTTTACGCTGTTCGATGGTGTTTAAATATTTCCACCTTCACTTTGTCCGTACTTCACCTAGTTGCACCCACTATGTTTGTTTGGGTTTACTTGCGACTGCTCACCTGCTGTAAGAATAATTGGAGTAATACAGATTGGGGCCACCGCTTGTTGCTGCTTACCTCTTATCAGTACGCTCTAGAAACCGTAATTGTCATCCGTCTAACCTAACATACTACCATACAGTTTGAGATGGTACACTTGCTTGTTGTCTGTATCTAGTTAACGCACAGGGAACAGCTATGCATCTGGTGGGTACCATTTTTCCTTGTTTAAAATGAACTTATTTTTTTTGGCTGGTTTAATGGGTCTACTGATGCTCCGGCATCAGAATCGAACCTTACCCACAAAGTTGTAACCACTTATTGCTTATCGATTCGTTTTCTGGCCGTGAATGCTGTGACCTGGACGCTTGGCAATCAACGCATTTTCTTCACGGTTTTGAAGCAGTGCCTCTCAGTCTTGTCTTCAAATTCTGAGTTTACGGCTTCCACTCGATAAGTTACATGCATGTCATACATCCTGTGTGCCAGTCCCACCCATCATCGTCCATTGAGCGGGTTGATTTTTGTCATTGGCGAAATGTCTTTAAAATACACTCACTTTTCCTACAAGATTCCACATTGGAACCATCGTTACTCATTTCATTCTTACTTCAACTCTCACAGCCTAACGACTGTTTGCTGATGTTGTATAGACAACACGACACCGTAATATAAACTGGGAAGCTGAAAGAAGTTCAATACCTGTGTGCCGTTAGGCTACCGTTTACTACAATGAAATGTACGATAGTGCGCTTTTGCAACATTTACTGTACGCTTTATTTTGTTGAAATAGAAAGACTGAACCTGACTACTCGGAACGTAGGAGCGCTTGTTTCGGTCGATTCCAGTCTAACCCAGAACTGCTCTTCAGTCTTCGAGAAATCTAATTAATCACTGAGTTTACTCATGAGTGTTCGAGACGTTTTACGCTGAAAGCCTTTTTTCTTACAATGTTTAACTCGCTGACACATTCCCGCTTGAGCCAACTGTTCGAACTTGTAACTCATACCTCGTGAAGGTACAACGAAAACCGACGGATCGGGCACGTCACCCTGTTCACTGCCATATCCAGCCAGGTCGTTTAAACTGAAACAGTCCTGTACTACGCATCATCAGCATCAGAAGTGACTTGTTTTTAATATATAGGATCTTCCGTTGTCACCTCACCTTCTGCGAAACCCACTCTTGTCTAGCCAAAATCGCCACCTCCGAAACGAATCGCTGAAGTTACATCAAGTGGATCGTTTACCTCACGGACAACAGCCGTTCAGCATCGTGTCTGCTCATTCTGGATTTCTCCATCAGTTGGTGCCTTCAAGCGTAAACTCACGCGAAGTCTTCGGTTAGCTTGGCTGTCACAGTAATCTCTGGAGAATGAAGCTATACGTGACCTTTACCAGTTATCTCTGACTAGCTGTTTTTTGCGTTCTGAACTGTGACTGTTGTACGTTTAGTTGGATGTGATTTGGCCTATTTTCTGCCATCTAGTTGTTTTTTTTTCATTTGCATCTAGCATTTCTTACATTTATACTTTCACAACAGGTGAATTTCCGTATCAAGTTTACTAGTACCACTATACTCTCCGTATATTGGTCTTTGTGCATTGTTTAGTACAGAATCAGATATACAAAACCTTTTCGGGTATCCCCGATCTGTGACCGTTCTGTTAATCCTATGAACGACATGATTTAATAGATTCGATTTCGAGTTTTGATATCAAAAACTGTTAACCCAATTCAAATTGGTTTTACTTTTTATGATTGTTTTGAATGTAAGCGTTCATCATCCTGGAATTTCAAACTTGATGTAGTCGGCTGCAACGTTTGTATGGAATAGACACTCCATCAGACATAATCCCCTCACTGTGTGTCATCAGCTATTGTTGAACACGTCTAGTTCATGTTGTATATTCACTTCAATTGATTACCGCTTCATTGTTTGTTCATTTGATCCCAGGTGTGTCTGAACATGGCACAACTTCCTGGGCCACCGGTGACAGTGAACTCGGGTCTGTTCCCGTTTACCCTGCTTTGGACCCGGAATGCGTTCAGATGGATTTGTTATTTCGTTTTGCGGGACTTCGGACCAAATTGTCTCAACTCAGACCGAATCTATGCACTCCTAGTGACTTTGATTCATACCGGTCGGACTATGCTCAGTTGAAGAAATGTTTCCTGTTGGCCAAATGGCATTGGACCCCAAAATCGTCAAACGACGGTAGTTGGAAGAGTTTGTTTGGTACCATCACTTACCTTACCATATTTGATTAAGCATGTATGTTGCCTTGACGTCTGTCTATCCGGTGACAAAATCACCAGGCAGTGCACCTCGGAAGGATGTAATTGCGCATATCACTACGGCTTCGCATACGGAATGTTCACATTCATCTCCGTAACTTTGTTACCAGAGTAATGCGTTGATCAGGTGACGATTCTACTGTACACAAAGGCACTGTGCATTGTCATCGTCCACACCACCTCTGTTCGGCGTTGAGCGGAGAACAACATACTGTATCCACATTGGTTTATGAGTGGTAGAACTTTGGTCTATCGCAGTATGGTAGGGAGCTCTCAATGAGATGTCACACTTTTAGAAATCTGTCGTTTCGTATCTGTTTCATGGTGCATCCAGTTAATCCAACCCTCTCTATGTTCTTTCTACTTGGATGGCAAAACACCCATCTGTGAGACCATAGATATAATCTCCGAGGACGCTTTCGGATCGGGTGCATCATCTTATGGAGTAGACGCTTTTGTAGGACGAAAGCGAGTTAATGTTCTCTCATTTTAACATAATAGGTGACCCGTTTTTCCGACCCACAACATTGATCAATAAAAGTATAGATTACTGATGTGTAGTCGGGGTTTTGGTTAATTTCAAGTTGAAAACCACGTTTGATCGTCTTTCTAGCCGGGCACTTTCGAAAAGAAGTACTAGACTCGAGTTTCGCTCTTGTTAGAGCCCGACAGATATGATAATTCGATCGTGCCTAATGTGAGGTCAATGGCGCAGTGGTCAACACGGTTGCCTCATGAAGCGTGGCCGGAGTTCTAACCCCAGGCTGTGGTAATGATAAACGTACGGTTCGTTTGGTTTGCCTACGGTGATGTATTATCCATAATGCGCGTATGACTCATTGTTCACCGTTGTATAAAGTTCGTGGTCTGTTATTTCAATACAACTACACATGGGACAAGTGAAGATTCAAGTAAACCGGAGAACCAGTATGTTCTGCAACAGGTGTTAGATTGACCACCGTTTCAAACATCGTCGGCTTGCATCTGTAACCATGATGCAAATGCACATCACACCTTCATCTGAAAGACAAAAACGATCTATTGCTTTCAGCTAAAGGATCATAGTTTGTGTTCCCACGTTGTTAAGTGCACGGTTTAACACCTGTTGCAGCAGTCCATGATGTGGGTGATTCGCGTACATCGTCAAATTAGAGATTAGCCTTAGACCGAACCGGGCACCGTGCTATGAAACGAGGTAACTATGAATTTGCTAAATTGATCCGTTTTAATAGTGCGCCGATGTGGTAATTATAAAAATGTAAGCCACTTTTCATCTACTGTTGAGAAGGATCTACTCTTATCGAAACATATATTTTGTTTGCAGTAAAGTTTTGAATCGTCGTCCGCGTCCTAGCAGACCGGACTACTGCAAGTATTCTAATAAGTGTGTTTGTCCGCTTACCTGCATTTTTAATGATGAACAAGAACGCAGGTCACTCCTAGCGGTGAGTGTGATTATTACGAGTGCAATTGTTTATGAAATTCTAGTAAGTAGCTAGTGGTTTGAGTGATATTAAGTTAACAACACATATTTATTCGTAGCTTTCACGCTCAGCTATACTTCCTAATTAGCCTATTTTTTGAAAGCGTCCTAGTCTTGAGTTCAACTCTTGTTTAAGGTCATCAGTTTTACATATCTTTGCACAACTGGTTTATCATAGTTAAACGCCTAACCACATTTGCTCATGAGTAATGGTCATGTTGCCCGATGCCTTCTGTCGGTAATCAGTGCATTACTGAGCCGCTTAAAAAAAAATCTGATTTCAACTTAACAGGGAAGGCCTAATCAAGAGGTCATCGATTGGAAAATTCTATGTCTCCCCTCCAGATATTTGGGTAATCTGAGCATTGCCCGTAGACGAATGTGGTTGAGCGTTAACGTATGCCAATTCAGTTGTGCCTAATGTGAAGACTGTGACGCACGATCTCTGCGGTTACCCCATGAAAACGTGAGCTGGCGTTTAAGCTTCATTACTGGTAGGGTCATGCACTACTGCCGTGCTCTACCAAGAAAGGAACTTCGGGTGTATTGTTTCCTTTCGAAAGGGACTGACTAGAATACTTATTTGAACGCGCAAGCTGTTATCGAATGACTGATGTCCAGTTAATGCGGGAGATACCTTAAGCTGTTTGTGTGGTGCTGTAACCTGTGACTGTCATTGTTGTATCCACTTTCTGAAACTCTGCCATCTAGAAAATTCCCCGCTACTTTGTTTTCGTAGTGTACTCGTTTTGTTTTGAAGATCGCACCAGCTATAGAGTCTTATTTTAATGGTACGCTTATTTGGTCTTGTCATAATTTAAAATATCGTAGTTTGCTGTGTCTGTTGCAACGATGTCATTAAGGTAAATGCCTAAATATTGTTTTATCGATCGAAACAAAGCCTCTGCGAACAAATAGCGTGTGGGAGGTGATGTTCTAGTTTCACTCATAGTGCTGTCAGCCACACTCGTCCATCATGTGTGGAATGGCAACCGAGGTGGGCATCCTACTTATTCCTCAGTATTAAATTCTGTCGTTTCACTTTTTTCCGCTTATACTGATGCTTCACTCGTTTTGTTTCTTTTTGTAGTCGTAAAATTCGACCCGGATCACACTTTGGAACGGGAGCTTTCCCAGTTAGGACAACAGTTAGACGAATTAGAAGCTTGCTGTCAACCGGAACAAACTCCCACTTCAGCTACCAAACACCGCTCAAAAATTGGGCAGTTGAATTCTTATCTGGAAAATCAACCTTCATCTCCATCGACGACCCACAAATCGGATACAGACACACCGCTGTCACCATCTGTGCGTACTTCCTCAGGGCGGGACAAATACTGCTCAAGTGTATCAAGCTCAATCAATGCGAAAGGTGGGTTAAACTCGCGAATTTGGCAACGTTTATCAATCTGCACATCATTCGTGTCTGTTACCTTGAAATTTGTTGAGTTCCAAGTGATCCAAACTCTACTCAGTTTCACAAGTCTGTCTGGAAGCCGCAAATTCCAAATTTATACTTTGTTATCGGTGTTGTTACCACTTATCTGGTTCAGTGTGTAGATCGATGATTGATGATTTGTGATCTGAAGCACTTTAATTCCTCCCAAAAAGGTCACATTTTTTGTGACACCATCGATTTTAAACTTGATGCTTATTTTAAAATGAATTTCTTCGTCCCTATGTATAGCTTTGAAGTAAGCCATTTTTCAACATTCTGTTGATCAAGATGAGTGTGGTTTACCTCAGGTTGCCAGTTTTGCTCCAGCCACGGTCATAAAACTTTCGACTTTAATGAATGGTAACCTTTATCTCCATTCCTGGGGATCGGCCTTACTCTCATTTTTGCATAGTTATTGTGCTAATGTTCTGTACATTCCTAACGATAATCTGTATCGCTTGTCAGCACCCTTTTTAATCAAATTGAGCGATTCCGTTCCGTGTAAATTGCACGACACGGTTTAATCGTTTATTTTAGGGTGGTTTCCCACTTTGAATATGTTCACCAAAATGGTGCTTCTGTCACATGCTCACAGGAAGGCCTATCTTCCGTCCGTATAAACTTCTGATTCCAATATATTTTGAAATGGCTTCCTCTCTGAACAATTCATGAAAAAACAAAGTTAGCAGCGGATGGTCAACTTTATTTTAATGTACAGAAGGTGTCTTCCATCCAAACTACTTCCATATTGCTAATCGTACGCCGGATCACGTACCCATAAACTACTATTGTTTTGCCAGGTGCCAGATTGCTCGCTCCTGCTTGTTTATACTTCCTCTGTTTATTTTGTCCAGTTTACAAAGTTAATGGTTGGCGATGCCCAATTCCATTTCACACATCTGAAACACTTTTCTCGTTAATCTGTCATCATTGGGCTATACTAGATTAGTATGATATGTAAGTTGTGGACGGCGAACTCCGAGGAGAGGCACTTCTCATTGTTGCTACAAACTAAACAGAAATGTTCAAATGTGAGTCAGAGATTCAGTATTTCGTGAGCATACTATAAGGTGACGTGTGTTCATTACATTTGTCATCTTGAACAGGCATGGTTGCTTTCTGCTTTTTCATCGGTTTATTGCGATAAGATATTTCTTTGCCTTGTTGTTCAGCAATTGAAAGAGATAAGACACCATATTTCCATATGGCTGGAAGTCTGCTTGTGTACCATTCTGGATGTACTTTCTTCTATAGGTAGTCTCTTTAAATCACAGTTTGGTATTACGATTTGGAAAGTGTGTAGTAGCTCGGTGGAAACGAAGCTGGTCTTTGCATCGTGATTTCCAGATTTCTATCTTAACTATCTTAGATACTATCGTCATGATCTCAACAACCTAATCGTATCCGTTTTGTCTGAGACTTGCTGCGTGTTTTGACAGCCCATGTTTCCAGACAGGTGTGTACACAGTGGAGTTAACTTTTTTTTTATGGGATCAATTCGCTTGTTTTTGTTTACAAGGTTTGTTTGTCAATCAGAATGCTATCCTACACCCTATTCTTCGAACCTCTTTATTTGTTCAGAAAACCTTTGTGCATTGGAAGACCTTTATGTGCAACTGATGAATCGTTATAACACTGTAAAGCAACTGAAAATGACGGCCGACCGTGTCCATCAGTTACATGGATTAATGAAGGTACGATCATTTGTACAAAATCACTTCCTGTTTAGCGCTTGTATGACTTGGCTGTCAATGTCAATGGACATTCAGATGTGATTCCCACGGTAGAGGAGTTGGAAAACCTATTTGTTCTCGATAACGATACACGAAAGTTAACTGAAGAACTGGATCGTGCTATCCGTTTGGAAAGAGTGATTCCTGTGCGATCGAACAGTGAGTTTTTCTGCGGTTGCTGAGGTGATCTCTCATCCCTCTCTCTGCTAGGTTCCTCCTACTCCAACGTGTCTAGTCATGATCAGGCTGATCACCGAATCGGTCAGGAAAAGACCTCTCCCCTGTTATCGGATCCAAGTCACACGCGGACTGAATCACCCTTTGTTGATCAGTTTCAGATGAATGGACGCAGGATCCAACAAATGAACCCTACTTTCGGGGTACGCACTTAATTTCCCTTGTTTTTCAGTGTGCCATTATGGTGCCTTAAATCTTGAACAGGAATCGCTTGCAATTTAGCAGAGTGTATGAACTTCTCTTGTTGACATTCACGCGTTCGGATGCGACTCTGTTCATTTGTCAGTGTAGTTTGCATTAAGTTCATAAAGGACTAGTCACTGAATGACAGAAAATTGAGCTTGGTTCCGTATGTGATAATATTAGCAAGCGTGTCAGGCTGTCCGGTCAACAAGAACCTTTTTGCTCATCCGACGTACAAATCAGATATCGCATGCTTGGTGTTCAGCGTTGTAACCGTTCGGATATGTCACTGATCCGTATGGTTTGACAGATTAAACTCCTGTCGATTTTCTTCTGTTGGCAACACTCGCATGATCTAATATTTTTGCACTAGGCGGCTGTTTCAATCGGTAGGTTGTGATACACGAATGAAAGTGAAAAGACAGCTTTAGCCATTTGAGAGCATGAGATATCCGTAAAAGTTGATAAATTGGTACGAAAGTGATATTCATAACATTCTTCCCTACCTGTCGTTAAGTGGTGTGCTAATAAGAATGTGAGGTGCAGCCAGAACAGCATAGATCCTGTCTCTTATACACCTTTCTGTTTCATAGGGAATATGGCCGTGTGGGCTGTTGTTGAATTTATGAGCTCTTCAAACGTCCCGTTTTATCCAAATTTATGCGTCTGTTAGCCAATATGCAGCACACGGTTCCAGTTTCGATTTTGCGGGGGAAGTTTCACAAGTGTCTTGATGTAACTAAACAGGTTCTTTCTGTAAAGAAGACTAACTTTCCACATCGTTGAGAGGATAAATTGTCTCGGCTTTAATCCCTCTATACCCATTTGAAAATCCAACACGAGCACATTTCAGATTACCTCCAGGAAGTTCAACTTTCTCAACATTGGGCAGATCGAGTATTTAATCACATGGGGACGGGTCCAGACGTCGATAACTATTTGAGGGAGAGATTCGACTAAAGTTCACCCTTGATTGTACGCGAACATTCCTTCATGTAGCTTGGTGTCCGTAGCCGCACACAGAGAAGGTCTGATTGAATGTAACGCTTTAGGCGAAACTGATTCTCAACTTACAGTTTGCCATTCTTTCGACCGCAAGGCAAGAGTAAGAGTTCCAGTTCTTCACTTGATTCTGCTTTATCGTCCCATTTGTTTCGTTGCACTGTAGTTTCTATATGGCCGTCTGGTTTACCGCGATCCGTCGTCCACTCACGAATTTTATCAACTCGCTTGACATAGAAGATCGACCTGTCAAACCTATTAAAGAGAGTATTTCTTCTATACGATGTCTCAATCGATTGGTAACGCATAGTCGTATGACCACGTATCACTGCCAGTTGCAATCGACTGATCGATGTGGTTGAAACGAGTGGTTAACGTAAAATAGCCCAAACGACTATCAGTTCGACCCGTCCAGTTATCAAAAGTTGGAGACAACAATGAAGATAATGGATTAATACGGTACTAACTAGAACGATGATACACAGCATAAATGTAACATACCTTAATTGAGACTCTACGTAGAAGCCTCAACTTTACGGAACCAATAGGTTGGATAATGCATGGTGTCAAATGAACACTAACCAACGCAGTCCGAATTAACGCAACAGCCGGGTCGAAAACAATGTATAATATGAACGGCCAATTTACGTGTCACATCAATAAGAAACAAAGTCGATGCAAGTTTAACAAAGACCGAGCTGCTCATTGGACAAGAGGATAGTGTGCCATGTCAAACAAATTGCCAAGGGAAGTTACGCTTGTGGTTGCAGACGTACTTATTGTAACCGTCAATACGTATATATTACCTGTTCCTGTCGGTAATGGGCTTTTGAAGTCTGTGCTGAGTCTTTAAAAGAGTTGCGTTGGCTTGACTAGGTCTGATCCGAGGTTCTTTAGGCCACCATGTTTAAAGAACCTTGGTTTCATTTTAGCCCATGAACGGGATTGTTATATTATGACTTAAGTCTCTTAAGTCGAAAACGGACAGTTTTTCGCATAATATTAAACCATCTCATGAACAATTCGGGCCACACCAATGTAATTGGAAAGGGGAATGCAGACGAGCAGAACCTGAAGAGAGCCATTTGGCCCCTTTGTCCTTGCTGCCATGTTTGGAGACAACATGGGGACGAAAAACCGATACGTCATTAGTAATTTTATCGTGCTATATTTTCTTCTTCTAACTAAAGTACCTAGGTGCAACTTGGCGCCATTTCTTGATAACTGTGAAGTATATTCTAAGCGGATAACGTTTCTTTATGGGACTGGCATTCACACTTTGCGCGCGCCTCCCCATCGACAGCAGAATATCGTTTGCTGGTACAGAGGGTTATCGAAAAGGGAGCTGAGACATACATTTTGATCTAATGTTGTAGCGACGATAACGTCAGACAGTTTTAAGTACTAATTGAAATCGTCGTCATGATCATCATCAGCGGCAGCAGCACAGTGGTTCTCGTTGATGCTTAACCGCCATACAACCATGAAGAATAAAAGAATCCGTTGCCAGAGAGAAGAAAGCAGAAGAGGAGGATGAAGGACCTAAATACTGGAAATAGTTACATCTATATTCAAAAATTCAACGTCTAAGTACCTACACTCTGCTAGAACTCTAGCGCTCATTTAAGCTTTAATTAATTCGTTCTAGAGGCTTTCAAAGTCGATCACAACCTTTTCCGGGACCGCATAGATTGGGCCATAAGGAGTAGACTGGATCTTCGAGTTGTTCGGTTATATTTGACTTAAGTAGTCATTTTGTTTCTGATTGAGTGAAAGATTCGTCTTCAGAATTACACTGTCTGGAGTAAAGGCCTTTCGACCCTCAGTCTGGAGCGAAGTGCTCCAAAACAGCTGTGACAGCGACACGTACAACGGGAAGACTTCACACAGAAAATGACTGTATATTGCTCTTAAAAGCTTCTAACCTCTTATGTAGTTTGAGTCACTCATTCTCTAAGAAGGCATTTGTCAAAGAATCTTAAGGGACAATGAGTCGGCCGTGGGTTTAAAATATGTCTTCAAGTTTTAGATATCCAAAGCAAAGCCCACGAGTAGTACTCGCTAAGTATGTGGAACCGCAACGATTTGTGATTTGGACTTTCGGGTGGGCACCAGCGAGTAAGCAACGAGGAGGTTAGGAAGCGGGTGTTTGGCACTGATTGTCAAACGAGTTCTTTTGTTCAGTCACTACATTTGCACAGACTTAGATGGTTAGGTCATGTACTAAGGATGCCAGCTAGTCGTTTGCCACACCGAGCACTCTTTGCCGACGCTGCGGCCGACTGGCGCAAGGTGCGAGGTGGACAGATGATGACCTGGTGTAGACAAATGAAATCGTTCACGAAGGGTTGGTCACTGTAGATCGGGTTCGTCTCCCGGGCTGGGGCCCTCGCGACTCACAGAGTCGGTGGCTTGAGACGTTAGGTGAGATGGCGGCTAATCGAGCTCAGTGGCGTGAATGTTGTCGTTGTTTGGCCGAGTTGTCTGTGAAGTGAGTGCACTTAATGACGCGGGACAGTGAAAGCCGTAAGGAAGCTGTCTTGCTGATGACGCCTTACTTTCACTTACAGCTCGGTTGTTTGTTTGCAAGGTGTAGGCACCTTGTTGTTCAGTAGACGAAGCTGTTTTCAGTATTTAGGTCCCTTCCTCATCTCATCCTTTTTCTTTTCTCTCACCTCACATGGTTCGCTTTCCTCCTTCATGTTTGCGTTGCAGTTAATCATTAATGTGAACCACTGATTTATTGTTGTCTGTGATGATGATGATGAGGATGATGTATCAACAGCATCTAAGAATTTTTCATGTATCTAGCATCTTAGAAGGTGTCTTTGAACATGATGAATGCCGATTATAAACTGTTTTACAATTGCGACATTGATCTCTCTTAAGTTGCCAATGTAGACTGGTAGTTGTTCTAGTTGTTCCTCTCTTTCATAATGATGCTGAAGATGTGTGTAATGTTTGCTTCCGTAATCACCTCGATACACAACTCAATAGTCGGATGTAAAGCATGTCAGATTCTCTCAACCATCCTCATTAGTCTTGGCAACCATGCTGTTTACTGCCCATATTCTTTTGTTACTTTTCTGATGATATTTTGTATAAGCCTTTGTTATTTTTTGTATTGTCTGCTACTGTGTACCTAATACTTCTGTATAATTTTCAATTCACTTTCCCTTTGCTTTCCACATTTACTGTCATGTTAGTTTCGAGATCATCAATACACCTGTTTTGAGGCATCCAGTTCGACGCAAGACAGTGGCTTGTTTTCCTTAAAAAAC
>LOND01001038.1:47123-67221 GCA_014220965.1 Paragonimus kellicotti
CCACGAGTAGTACTCGCTAAGTATGTGGAACCGCAACGATTTGTGATTTGGACTTTCTCAAGTGTTACTGGTTACTGTTGACGTAGCTACCCAATTACCCATTATCAGTGATTGTTGAAAATGTAGTTCCATCAACAGTACAATCCGTAATAAAATCAAGATGCTGTCACTGTGGTAATGGGTGAAAGAGCTAAACTCACCACAGATGCGGTATTTTCATTTCTGTCACTAATTCGGGGTTTTTTGAAATTGACTTTATCACACGTCCCTCACAGAACATCTTTTTGTAAGTCACGAGTATTTTGAGTGAGCGCTGTATTCACATGAAAAACATATAACTTTGACGGTTTTCGACACCGGATATCTGCGCAGCTATGAGCTTAATCCAGTAGAGCAGCAGCTGTATGCCAGCTGGGCGTGCTTGCTCTCTGAAACGGCTGGGATCATTTTCTGAACAACTTTAAGTGAAGAAGGTTGATCAGTTACTATCCTTTGATCCGGAGACTTCTGACTGATTGGCTTTGAAATCAGCTCACATATTAACGCACCACACAAGGCGTAATCATTGCATTGTTAAACATTGATCGCTTTGAAATTGCCATAACTTTTGAGGACATCGGTCAACAGTTCGTCCAACGTTTTGTTTACTAACAAATGATGAACAGACGCATCTTTTGTTTGGTTGTGTATAGATCGCCTAAAAAGCATTTGCAGCGGCATCGTAGTCCGGACACTTTATTGAGTTTCTGCATGGGGAAATGTAACTAAGTGGTACCTTTCGTTTGTCTGAATGATAGTGACGGAATCAAGGAAGTTCCTCAGGATATAGTGCCAATGGCTTCATGCGTGATCAGCGCCTGAGAGATTCGATTAAGCACCAGAACGCCCCGGTCGAAAAAATCGGTCTACATTTAACTGATTATCACACGACTAAGAGGTTACGACCATTAGATCATGGCGCATGTGTACAGATGAGAAGGCCGAAGGCTGGTCTGAGAACGTAAAATATACATTGAAGTAATACGGAGTGAACGTTTAATACATATTAGGTTCATACAGACCTGATTCTACCGTTATTCAAACTTATTAAGGGATATTGCAAGGAATAAGTATTCCGACTAGTTCGTAGAAACCGATTTTGCTTCAGGGAACACTGCCAGACTTTTCCAGCCTATCGGTGCCACTAGTCCAAAGCGACCGTCTGTCAGTAGTGAAGCTATCAGCGAGGCAGATGAAACACTCATTCACAATAAGTTGAGAAGGTTAGAGCGCTGTGCGAAACACTGAGAGTCAGTTTAGCTGACCTCCTGCTTCTACTGTGTTATCCGCCACAAACTTGTAATGTAGCACCCTGGTCGGTAGATTTGGAACCACCCACTGAGACTGAGGTTCGCAATTGCCTTTCGGCTCTCAATCGTAATAGGGCTGCTGGCCCAGATGATCTCGTGCCGGCACTTTTCCTGTTTTGAGGCATCCAGTTCGACGCAAGACAGTGGCTTGTTTTCCTTAAAAAATAAACAAACATTATCGTCCAGGCGTCGTGGCTCATCAGACAAATATCACACGGCCAAAAACGAACGTACAAATCCAGGCAGAACAAAAATTGATTCAGACAGCAGCGTTACTGTGCGTTCAGCTCCTACATTCAATACTCACGCTGATGAATCACAAAATAGTCACGCTGGTGATAACTATTCAAGGAAATCTTCGAACCACCAAGCCACAGACGTGCGCACTGTTAACCCAGCCCATACGTTGGATGCAACGTCATTCAGCTGCATTGGACGGGAACGGAGTGTCAGTCGTGGAACTATGAACCATCATACACATCCAGAGATTAATCATATGGATAGACGGTAAGGCCTCATGTCGTATTTTTGCTAATTGTTTACGATGGAAATCTACGTATTGGATGTTTTCCGTGCGGTTTGAAAACAGAACGTCGACAGCCGTTTGAAAGCTTTCATACCAAACCGCGGATGCTCGGTACACAGGATGGCCCATGAAAATTTTAACCGGTTTGTTTTCGACGTTCTTTCGAGAATCTGCTCAACTATGTCCTCTTGTAAACGACCGCTCATCTGTTCAGAGTCTTTTACTCTCCCATTTACTTAATCCGTTTTCTTGAACGGACGTCAAAACAGACCATTTTGAACTTTCTGGGACTATCCTGTGTATACGTACATTGAAATAGAAATGTACTTATGTAAACAGAAGTTCATGTGTGTTGAACACCTTTTGTTGCATTTGAGCAAGTGCATACTGCAATTTGTAGATTTATATGTAACAAGTGATGTGTGTACGCAAATAGCTGGCATCAGGTTCACAAGTGTAAGATGAAAAAAAGACTGTGGTCTATAACAAAAGATAGGAGAATGGATAAAAAAGTTTGGGATCAGTGATACTTATCTGTCTGGCTTATGAATACATTTATCGTGCTGGCAAAAATGTGTGTTTAACTTCAATGTCTTCTCGTAGCCTTATCCGTGTCAGTCACGTAGTTTCCAGATGCATGTCAAATGTGACTTCCGTTTATTGCTGTACAATCTGTTGTTGCGAATGCCACTGACAAGAGTTTGATGATTAACTCATGCCACGCAGTGTAGTGTTTCTACTGTGAGACTGTCCGTACATAGAAACCTGTGACCATACATTCAGTAGTCGTAAAATGAGCTGTAGTCTATTTTTTGCTATTGACAAAGACGTACGCATCCTTATGTCGTTTACTTTTTATCCATGGTTTGTTCACGAACTTCCGCAAATTTCTTTCAATGTTCTGTTCGGGTTCGCAGATATTCTTGCTGCAATTCTACTCTATATAGTTTGTTCATTTTAATCTTTGCCATCCCTTAGCCAAATCACTTGCCACGCGGTTCCTGAAGGAAGCCGCAGCCAAGTGTGAATAGGAACCGAACAAAACTGTTATGGCGCACGTATTTAATCGATAACAGGCTTTGCATCATTCAGCTGTTTAGCTTATCGGGCTGCCTACGCACCTGTTTACCAGCTAGCCTTGCTTCGTCCACCAAACGCGGCTAGGGGTAACGCCCTGCTTTATGAAATCCATTTGCGCTAAATCCAACCCCGTTTGTATTTTGTTGATTTTAGGCTGACTCACCTGTCAGTTGACCTTCTCACTTTCAACCATTCACATCGATTTATCATCTGTTGCGGATAAATTGAGTTATATACAGTTCTACTGCTGTTTGGTTGACCGAGTTTTCCAGTGTTTCAGGTTACTAAATAGGAAACCATTTCAGTAACTTGAGAACCTCACTACGCTCTACGGACGCTGTTTTTAACTAGAAGATATCCACACAAACTCTGATTTCTCCCTTCGCGTGACTGAGACTGTTAGATTCGATCAATCAGTTTAAACTAAACACAAAACGTTTATGTCTTTTCCTTTTGATCTGCTACAATTTTACGCACGTACCTCACCTCCTGATATTAACTGTTTACTTTACCATTGTGGAATACCAGTGATTATTCGATTGCTCAGTTTTGATACGAATCCACCTGTCATTCGTGAGTTAGTCTGATTGGGTACTATATTCCGGGCACATTATATGGTTGAATAGGAGAAAAACAACACATGCGAATTTGCCTCACAGTGGTTTATCTCCTCGTGCATCGACGCCGAGCTGGTCCATCTTTGTTGACCCTTTTTCACATGCTGTTCTCGTTTTTCTTACTGGCATACTTTTGAAGGTTCCCGTGTAAGATGCGTCCGTATTTCCGCAGTCTTGAGTCTTATTCACCCAAGGTGGTCGGCATTGTATTCCATGAAACTACGATCAGATGACTGAATTTGTCAGACTAAGCAGACATTTCATGTGCGTTATGTGATGGGTCTGTCCACTTGTCAATCGTCGCTCACCACCATCTCCGCTTGTAATACACTTTAGTTCCGCAATACATGAGCCATTCCTATAGGTATCTGGGTTCGACTAAAGATTTCTCTATCCATAACATTGACCTCCTTATCTTACAAATTCCAGTTGATTATCATATTTCCAGCTCTTTTTCAGCCGGCATATCACGTTCAGTGGGATTGTTTTGAATCGGGTGAACGAATGAGATTCTTATGTGGAGCCATTTGAAGGCTGATGACTAGACGACTGCCTAGTATTCAGCAGTGTGTTTGGTATTGCGAGGAAAAAGTAACAAAACTTGCTTTAGTTTAAGTGATGAATGAATATTTCGACCAGGGCGTGTACTTAAACATAAGGCAATCTTTGACTAAAAAATAGTCGTATCCATATACATGTCTGGTACCTGTTGACTGAGCGCTTCAGTCCATTCACTATACTCGGCCAGATATACCTTCCGTTTAGTTATCTTCCTAATCCAAAGACAGCACATTTCCACCTTCTTTACTCAGTCATCTGAGTTCGCTCCGCTTCCGTTAGTGAGTGATATTCTCTAACTGTATACCACATCCGGAAACAGCGTTACATGTAATTGTTCCAAGGATGACAGTAGCTTCTGTGGAAATAGAACAGAATAGAACACATTTCCCTCATTCGTTCATAAATGGCCACGAACCTGACCGGTTGGCACTGCGGTCGTGGCCGCCGTTGGTGGCAACGGTAAGGCGAAATATTCTAAAAACAGAAACCTGGGTTATACAAGTTTAAATAAAAGCAGTGTTATGGATGGGGACAAATCATTGACTTCAGCGTGCTATCATGCCACATGGCGTTTGTGACTAACGACTCGAGTGCTTACGAAGTGCTCCGCTCATCAGGCAGCGTCTACAGACAGATAGAGTATCCATATTTTACAATCATATAGCTACCTGACCACTTGGTCGTTTTTTCTAACTGTCAGTGATCTCGCTACCTAATTCCTGATGAAGTAAACATACGTAGACCAACCGTCAAAAACTGTGCATTTTAGTTAATTGGGCGGTCGATAACGCATCCCGATATTTTGAATACTTCGAGCCAACGAACGGCCGCATTGCTCACTCGATCGTCTCACCTGATCTGGGCTTATTGAAGAAGATAGCATTGATCAAGCATTGAATGCTCGTTCTGATGATTATTGTAAACTGAGCACGTTTCCGTACTAAAGAAATCGTGCACAAATACAAGCCGGTCTTGTTTTTGATTTGACGGATGATGCACTTTCTAGAGAGTATCACTTGCTTTCATTATTCTCCTCACAACTTTTACTGCTTTTATTTTCTTTTTCATTTTTCCGGAGTGTTTGTACGTAGTTCAGTAACAGTTATCAATTTTTATGGAGCCGTACTAGCTTAAATAGCCATGTATGGGTTCTACCCACATGTAACTACGGAAACATCGGCCTGGGAATTCGGTTAAACTGAACGTGGGCTTTTTCTGTGCGTTCTACGGTCGTTCAGTCAGCCTGATAGCCATCTATGTTAATGACAACAAACAAGCGAGTTCCTAATGGTCTTGATCGATTGTAGTTACGCATCTAATTGTTCACTCATCTACACTACTGCAGTTCCGCTACTTCCTCAAACGAATTGTGTCTGACATCTGTCGATCGGTCACACTTCGCCAAAGATCGGTCAACCCAAACGATCCGTTCATCTGTACTCGGTCACCAGGAAAGCGACGCTTCCTCTGGATACATCGATAATAATAAGACAGCCAGAATGTACAGAGTTTCTCGAGAAACTGGTGAGCTCTATTTCTTTTCAAAAAGTGCACGTGATTCATTGCTTGATCCGTTTATTTCGGTGTATCGCATAAAAAAGACTCTACTCCTGACTTGGGAATCACGTGCTATAATTTGTTTTGTCACTTATGCTAAATTGTTAAAAAGTTCCCGCATGGAAGCACGTTGAGTCAGGTTGATATTCATTTTGGGCAGGCTATCTTGTCAAATGCGTTTGTCTTCCAGCCCGTTAAGTTTGCGCAGTGTAGACAAATGCAACCATGGACGTCAGCGGTATCTTCTTGCATCATCAAAACAGTTTGTATTTTCATCCTATTTCCATTCGATTCTGCAATCAACATCTATTTTCCAAGCGGTGAGATGGTTGATGTCACTGAGTCATCGAATTTTGTGATAGTCTGTTGTTTCTTGGCACAACTACCCCGATAGCTTGACGTCACACTGTTTGGTTGCAGAATTACAAACTCCATTTTGCGCATGCAGCGATTGTCAAAGACGGAATTGGCAACTAACTTCCTTTACTTAGCTAGTTCAGGCCTCCTAACCATACATTAGAAACGTATCATTGAACATCAGCCCACGTACTGTTTCTTAGAAAGGTGCATTTATTCCGATCGCTGCAAGTGGTGCGCTGTGTTATCTTTGTTCACGCTTTAATCAACATTTACACAGCTTTCAAGTTGAACATCAACCACAATTGATCGCAGCTGTCGCATTCCCATAGACTTTCCAGTCGGCCCCTTTCGAAAAGAAGCACTAGACTCGAGTTTCGCTCTCATTAGAGCTCGTCAGTAGTGCATATCCTTGCCACTGCCGGGACTAGAACTCCGGCCATGCTTTCATGAGGCAACCGTGTTTACCACTGCGCCATTGACCTCACATTAGGCACGACCGAATTATCATATGTGAACGCTCAACCACTTTCGCTTGTGAGTAATGATCAGGTTGCCCGATCGTCTCGATAGGAGACAGTTACTGTCTGTTAACTCCAATCGATAACCCCGCGATTAGGACTTCCTAGGCAGGTCGAAATCTCCGATCTCATTAAACCTGCTAGGCGATATTTTAGATTACTGATGAGTAGTCGGGGATTTGGTTAATTTCAAGTTGAACATCGTCAGTAATTTACACAGCTGTTGAGTTAGGCAAGTATATTCATTTGTTTTAACCTGTCATCGGTAAAAGGGAGGACACAAATATTTGTCAACGTGAGTGCATTACACTTTCGAAAGCCAGGCACACTCCATACGCACGAGCCGGTATGGACAATCCGTTTAAGCGTTTCTACCCGCTCTTCGGCCGTCATAATGTTACCCGCATATTGCGAATTTCAGGTGGTGATTTTGGACGAGATATTCATACTCGAGAGAATAATGTCCAAGTAATTAACGATGCTGAGTAACTGTTAAACACTGATTGTAATCGATTATTCGGTCGAAGGAACAGTGTGGCGGTATCACCGTCTTCACTATGCGGACTATTCGCATTTCGGTTGGACTGACGAGAGCGTTACATTTTGAATCTCAATGTATAATTGATAGCGAAACGACCTTTGTATGGGGACGTTTTCTGTCTCAGCCAGTTGGAGGTTGATGCAGTTTTATTTCATTTCAGTTTGTTTATCCGTTCATAGTTCCGGATGTCTCAACTTCCAGTGATGATGGTGTTTCTGTGTCCGCGATCTGCGTTTCTGCTGATGACAGTAACACAACTGAACGTTCTGGCAGCTCCAGTATACCTTCCTGTTCAGAAATTGAAGGAAAAACCAAGGAGACGCTTCATACCAAAATATCTCAGCATCCCGCTTCAACCATAAATGTACGTAAACTCCGTTCAGTGGATGCCGTATGGCGTGGTTATGGGATTGGTGATGGGGCTGACGGTTTGTTAGCTGCACAACCCTGCGCCCGCCGGTTACGTCGTAGAATGCCTTCGTCAGACCGGTTGTTTACAAGACCTGTGGCCACCTCCAACCGGCCAATGCTTGCACGCGGAAACTCATTGCCAATGCTTTTCAATCCCGGTCAGTCCTACATGCTGACATCAGATCCACCAGCACGCGTCTACGTCGCAATCGACTCTGAATGCGATCCTCGTCATAGCCTTCCTTCGGCCTGTTTTTATTCTCCTACCGATCGCTTTTTGATCCCGAATCGCAAACGGAATCTAAGAACGCCACATTTGACGCATCCTCTCGGATTTCCATCGGGAAGCCAAACCAATACGTGTGGCACTTGTGGTGGAAGCGGAAAGGTCTTACCAGAGAAAGCGACCTCCCCTATAGCCAGTAACCTTGGTGCTCCGCTGATTTCTCACCCTCTCAGAACACCTGGTCTACGAGGACTTCGTGTGATATCTTCTGCGAGGTAAGAATTGTGATTATACTGAACTGGTAGTCCGATAAGGTGATGACTCAAAGTCAAATTTTCACGTTTCGCGCAATGCATGTTTTCAGGTAGCGTGTTACGTCAGATGTTGACTGCATATTGTCGGGCATTCTGTCCACCCTGCAAATTCATAGTATGCGTGTATGCATGCTTGAAGAAATCAGAGGAGGCCTTTATTTAAGGTATGCTCCGTGAATGAGAAGGCTTTTGTAAACGCGTGAGGCGGCTAACATTTAGTCGCATGTGCGGCATAGAAAATCACAATAATTACGTACTACTTATGAGTAGGCAAAGTGTAAACACAATGCATGTTTTACAGAGTTCTCAGGCATCCACCCTGAAGTGATGGTTGAATTCATTCCAGTTTGATGTGAATTCAAGAGGTTGAAGACACTATGGGCTAAATTTTTCCCGAGCCAGTTTACGCTACTTCTCTGAGTTCTCTTTATCCAGTTTACTACTGGAACGGCTGACATAATCACTTGAAAATGTTGGTTTCCTGCAGCCCATGCCTTCTAGCTATCCTTGGGAACTGTGCATATTCTCCGGAACTTTCCCTCCATTATAGGCTATTTTTTGGGGACGTCGATTGATGCTACATCGAAACCAACCAATATTTTGTTTAATATTGTGCCCTAATCGTTGTTATCAAGTAGTAACAATCCACGTTGTTTTCCTCAAGTGAATTATTTTTTGTTCATTGTTTCTCCTTTTGTAATGGTCAATTATCATCCGTTGGTATTAATGAAGGCCACCAGGTGACTTAGTGTGCAAATGTTTGCTTCAGTGTCATCGGATAATTTTGCCGGTCAAAACGGACGAATCAGGTGTTCCTCTTCTATAGTCTTCAAATTAGTTATTCTTTTCATTTAGAATGAAGTTGCAGATGGTGCACGCCGTACAGCAGAATGTCAGCCTACCTCCATCGATTCCTATGTTTTTTTCCTCATCGGTTGCTTCACTCTAGTTTTCATTTTTAATTCCTGAAAATATGTGTTACGCTTCTTGCTTTTATGTTGTTTCTTTTTTGGTCAACTTCGTCTCATTCGCCTCATAATCCACTAGGTTATCCCCCACTGGCCCTTTGCGGGCTTTGTACATCCCGGGGGTTGATAACACATCATTAAGGTTTACCGATAAGTAAGTCCAAATTCTGTTGCCCGATTTCTGGGGCATGCCTTGTGCGGTTTTCAACCGGCATGGATATTTTTACTTGCCATTTACTTGTGTTTGATATCAGGTCCATTTTGTTCCTGATCGTTATCGTTCGCATTCTCGGTCTGCCAAATGCTACGCTGTCTGTGCCTATCAGTAATAAATGTTTCTGACTGTCATTCGCTTGTTGTTTATCTTGTGTTGCGCATGTTTATTGTACAACTAACATTTATTCCCTGTCCGGCAGTGTACCTTTGTCTTGCTTACATTACCTTCCAGCTGCTTTGTTGCCATTCCAACCCAGTATATGTTTAACTTTGACCGGATGTTTAATCGGTTTTTCTCGTTTCGCGTATTTTGCTACTGATACATCTCCCTATAGAGTGGTATGTAAACCGAGCTTTTCCTGAGGTCACTTTCTGTCGATTGTTCTCAGTGTGCTTCTCATTTTTTGTATTTTCTTAGCCTGATAGAGCCGGAGGCCGAGGATAGTCGTCTCACCTATCCCGTTAGGGAATACACCGCATGGAACGGACATCGATACTTCGTTCGTGAATACTTTGGTGGACCGTAACCAATATTCCGATCATGTGAACCTAAGGGCTCGAAGTACGTACAGCGTTAATTGATCTAGAACGTTTTATACTGTTATCAATATTGTGTCTTGTGCACCGTGGAAGGCACTCACCTGTGTTCCTCTGTGCCTGCTTTTCTGTGAACTTATCATACCCATTCGTTAAACGTTGCTTTTTCACGTTGCATATAACCTGATCCCCACCAAAGAACTTAAAACGCATGTCTCTGATCTGTTTCCGCCCCCCCCCCGTAGATTTATGACGTAAGAAGGTTGATCAGTTGCTTTTTCTCCCATAGCATTAAAAATAATCTCGTAAATTGTTATAAACATAGCGAAGGTAGAAAATGTCACCTGAGCTACAGAACTTCTAACGTGACGTCAGTAAACTGTTTAAGCAGAGCGTAGCCGATATTCAGCTGATATAGACCACTACTGTTATGTATTTTGGTTAACAGGTGGACGCTTTCCGAATAACGCGAACTCATGATTTACTCGTCTGTCAGTTGTTTGTTGTCCTAAGACTGTTCTACTTTCACTCAGCTTGTTGATTGTTGTGAATCAGTTGGAATGGATAGTTGTTGGAATTTTCCTGTCTGTAACTTTTATAAAATGTTGAATCACTTTTCCATGCCGCGTTAGCTGTCTTTTCGCAATCGTTTTCGATATATTCGATTTTCGAAGTACGTTGTTCCGAGTTCTTATCCGGAATCACTTCCACTTTCTTCCACACACTCGGTGTGATCAATCATCTCAATTCGAATTCAGCCTACTTTTCTGTTTATCATTCTCATCACATATGATGCGGCTATCTGGAGGACAGCAGTGTTGAACAGCAATCTTTTTTCGAAGTACACACAGAAACTACATCTCGTCTGTATATTTGGTGACCTTCTCAATACTCAAAATGTCTTAAATTCTTGCAATGAAAAACCCTTTCTAAAATGCTATGCACTGTGGATATCTCTCCCTTCTCCTTCTTATTGACATGCGCGATGTGATGCCCAATTTACACCGTTCTTTTTAACCTTTTTCCTTCCTTCCTTATCATTTCTTTGTACAGTGTTAATGGATCCGCACACGAGATAACCGCTTTACATCATCATCGTGTAGTTATCTTTTTGTCTGAGTTTGTTCCCAACTTGTCTCTTTTTGACCGTTTTCTTATCTACACAGAATTGCCTTTCGAAACAATGTTCCGCGTCGCCGAACACGGACTTACTCGTTTTTGCTGAGACAGACGAATACGCTTGTTACTTGGGAGCACGTTTGACATGGATTTGATTTCTGCACTCCCAAAATTTAGGTAATAGCCGCTGTAGTCCATATTGTTTGCTTTTCATCCTATCTGTGATTATTCCAGGAAGTTCTTGTAGACACCTCTTTTTCCTCAGAATTTCTTACATAAATCCTCTCAGTATTCTTGTTTCTTATCATCATCAGTTTTTGTATAGTACACCTATGTATATGTATACATACACTTCTTTGTAAACACTTGATCCGCATGCAAGACGATATCTCTCAAATTAGTATTGGGTTCCTCTCCTCGACTATCGACTTGTTTTTTACTCAGCATGATACATATCGCTTGTCAAACATTCTCTTGCTTATTTTTGGATTTTTGTTTGCTCTCACCATTTGCGAATGTAAAACTTGCAGATAGGCGTTAGTTCACCTTAACGGAACTCACCAAAGAATAGGGGCTTCAGTCAATGTATGCAGACATAGACTACAAAGCCTCGTGGTGTACGTATACCCAATTGCAAGTCGGAAATTAATCTGTAACTGACACTGTGCTCTATATTGTTTTGTGCAACAACACTTTCCAGAACGTCCAGCATAACAAAAATAAACAGGGAAGAGGAGATCGGATAGCACTGACGAACATTACTAGAAGTGATGAGTGTCCCAAACAGTTGCCCGTAAACCTTCACGTATACAACACAATGGGTGGATGCTTGATTAGAGATATGCATATTCCCGGTTTTGGCGTATATTTATATCTGTCAAGTATATGTACGCTTTCATTCTGATGGAGTTTAGTGAGTACGTTTTCACCGCTCTACCACGCGATGCGCTGAGCTAACACTGTACTCGACCGACCCAACCAATAAAGATTTCAGATAAAGAGAGCAACTAGAGATAAAGAGGGCAGCCTGGATGAACGTGGATGAACGCCGGTCGTAGGAGTCGCATGGATAGTAGATGGTCTGTGCTCTATAGTTTGGAAACGTGAGCTATTCGCAACGAAGATATCAACAGGCTTNTAAGTGGTACCTTTCGTTTGTCTGAATGATAGTGACGGAATCAAGGAAGTTCCTCAGGATATAGTGCCAATGGCTTCATGCGTGATCAGCGCCTGAGAGATTCGATTAAGCACCAGAACGCCCCGGTCGAAAAAATCGGTCTACATTTAACTGATTATCACACGACTAAGAGGTTACGACCATTAGATCATGGCGCATGTGTACAGATGAGAAGGCCGAAGGCTGGTCTGAGAACGTAAAATATACATTGAAGTAATACGGAGTGAACGTTTAATACATATTAGGTTCATACAGACCTGATTCTACCGTTATTCAAACTTATTAAGGGATATTGCAAGGAATAAGTATTCCGACTAGTTCGTAGAAACCGATTTTGCTTCAGGGAACACTGCCAGACTTTTCCAGCCTATCGGTGCCACTAGTCCAAAGCGACCGTCTGTCAGTAGTGAAGCTATCAGCGAGGCAGATGAAACACTCATTCATAATAAGTTGAGAAGGTTAGAGCGCTGTGCGAAACACTGAGGTCAGTTTAGCTGACCTCCTGCTTCTACTGTGTTACCGCCACAAACTTGTAATGTAGCACCCTGGTCGGTAGATTTAGAACCACCCACTGAGACTGAGGTTCGCAATTGCCTTTCGGCTCTCAAACGTAATAGGGCTGCTGGCCCAGATGATCTCGTGCCGGCACTTTTCAAAGGTGGAAGGCGTTAGTAGAGGCCCTTGCCTTGCATGTTTCAACTTGTGTGGACGACGGAGACCATCCCTCCGTGCTGGGGTCACTCGATAATAGTTCCCATATTTAAGAAAGGAGCCCGGGGCTCTTGCGAAAACCATAGAGGGATTAGTTTGACCCCAGTCATTTCAAGGGTTCTAGCATCAATTATACTTCGTCGACTCACTGCAGTTCGGGAAGTAAACATTAGGGAAGAACAGGCAGGGTTTCGCCCTGGGCGGGGTTGTATAGATCACATTTTTACCCTTCGTCAAATTCTGGAGCAGCGTCATGTGTACCGCCGGCCAACAATCGCCGTATTCCTCGACTATAAAGGTGCGTTCGATTCGGTGGATCGATCTACACTTTTAGAGTCGCTTAAACGCAGGGGTGTACCGACTAAGTATGTGAACATACTGTCGGCGCTTTATTCCCATACTTCAGCTCAGGTTAGGGTTTACGGTGAACTGTCAGGAGCGGCGTACGTCAAGGCTGTCCCCTTTCACCATTTTTGTTCAATTTCGTCATAGACGAAATAATGGAGGACTGTCTGCGGCACTCAAATGATGCCGGCGTGGACCTCCTACCTGGTGAAAGACTGACTGCTCTTGATTATGCTGACAACTTTCAAGCGACACCGACATTGCTAGGTGCTATTTCCAACTCTTCGCTTTTCAGCCTCAAAATGCAAAGTGCTTCTGCAAGATTGCTGTGATTACGTAGATTTAATGTTAGATAATGAAGTCATGGAGGTTGTTGACCGGTTTGTGTACCTGGGAAGCTGCATCAGTGGCGGCGGCGGAGGTGTAGGGAGTGTCGCAGTCAATTGCGTACCTGCATTCATACCATTCCTAGTTCCTCTGCTTAGTCTTTTTTAAATTAACCCTTTTAATAAAGGTTTATTTCTTCTAGGATATTCCACGTCACTGTTGAGGTGAGCGGCAGCCCGAGCCACAGTACCTTTTGGTCAGGCTCATGGCTGATATGATGATGATGATGACCGTCACGTTACAGTAGCTATGTTTTCTGAAGCGCGAGAGGGTAATATAAATGGGACTTATGCGCGTGAATAATTTGTATGCTTTTCTATTAGGATTAAAGAATGGACTGTAAGATGGCAAATATTTGATGTCTTAGTGTACACAATTGTGCCTTGGTCACTGTTGTACATTGGTGCACTGTTAGAGATAGATACTACACGGGTGTTCAATTGCTCAGGAAGGTTCCTGGGACGCGCCCCTGGTTACTGAATAAACGTGAACTAAACCATCTTCGATTTTCAATCGCATGCCAAAAATCGATAGCTAGGCTGAAGTGCTCAATTCGATAATCTGGTTCCTGCAAAGGGCTGTTCCGGTCCTCTGCATTTCCTCCTGTGCCAACTAGTACCCTTTGTTTTGTGTATACCGATTGGTCTGCTGATCCACGCTCGCATCATTGAGCAGCGATCTCATGGGGTATGCTTGACTTTGATCACCTCAATACCACGAACCAGCTGTTTACTTCCGTCGGAGCAAGCTCTCGATGTAGGTGTTGCTGGAGCAACCAGGTGCAATAAGGCAAAATGATCTTGAGATGTTTCTTCCCGATCATAGTGTGGTGCGTGATGGAGGCTGAATAGTTCTAACGATCAACTCCGCGGTCATTTATCGTTGTAAACTTTTCGAAATACTCAGTCAATGGCAAAGATGGTCCGGCTCACGTGATCTAGGGTTCAGTGAGCTGAATGCATCTTATGACTGAGAGCCTTCCGCAATGGAGAGGAACGTGTTAGTCTTACCGGAGAGCAGAATGAAGATAACTCTGGTGAACCAGCCAGGTCCGTATCCGTTCGACTAAATGTGAACGTGACACTACTGTTAAGTGCCATCAAGGGATTGTGTAACCGCCCAAATCAACACGGTGCAGATCCGGTCATCAATTGCCAGATCAATGAGTTTACTTACGAAAAATACTGAATTAAGTATTATCAAGCTTATTTTGTCGCCGACTTCCTCACTCTGGTGGGAATATCTGGATGCTGGAATCTTACAGTCATTCAAGATGACGTACAGAAAATATTTTCTGAGACTTATACTACACGTCGAGTTCTCAGAATTTTTCGATAATTAAGTCCGAAAAATTATTTTTCCGTTTTACCGTGACAAACGTTTCGAACGTAATTTTTCCAGTCGAAAATTCCTGGCTCAGCATCCCAAAGGCTATCATTGCAACGTGTCTTATGAACTGTGGCCTATGCGAGTTAGACTTTTCAGTATTGGTTACAACTGAATATCAACAAGTTTAGCTAGGCTGAATACATCAAACATACTCTGTCCAATTGTGCGATATTCTAACGTCATATTCGGATATGTAATTTGTTTCATCTGGAACTACCTCTTACGTTGTTTCAACCAAATGAGGTTATCTTGAAGGATCAAAATGGATCGGAAAAGAAGATTCAGGAATGACCCACTTGAGCTTCGTATTGAATGAGCAAGCCAATGTGTACCGTATTCCTCTACGGGCTGTCCTTCGGTAGCGGGGACGTGCAAGTTGAAACGAGCAAAAGTGCCGACACACCTCTCGTAATTTTCTCGCTAAATAGTACATTCAAGTGTATGTTGTGTGGGATCCATCGAGAAATCAAAATGCGCTACTTGTAGGTACGTAAAATATGAACGCTTGACATCCTGCGAAGTAAAATCGGTGTTTTGATTTTGCAGATTTTTATGCCTTTGACAAGGTAAACTATCGTTCATATTGTCTGGTAGGAACTTCGTGACGTTAACTGGTTTACTTTTGAAGTCACGTATTAATGGAAGGAATTTTCATTGCACAGCTCGTTCCCACATTTGTAAATTCTGCGCCTTGTTTAGTTTTAAAATATTTTAATTTTGTCGCTTTTTGTGTCATCGTAAGAAGTAACCGATTATCAGTCGTCTTGTAGCAGAGCAAATTTAAACAAAGATGGATTCCTGAGGATTGGGAACCGTGAACCCGGATTTCTTCTCCAATAATGTTGAGGAAATTGGCATAAGGTGTTTCAGGACTATACAGAAAGCAAAGGCATTTTTCAATCTATTTAGGCGTTACTACATTCACTTATAGTCTGCTCAAGAAAGTCACTGGACGAATTAACCGACGACATATTGCAAAAATAGCTTCGAGGCAGTTTCCTCTGCTTTTGGTATTGGTATGTTCGCCGAGCTTGGCATTTAGGTTGCAAACGTTTCATCACCAAACGAGGTGACATCATCAGTGCGTAAGTGTTTCAGCGCTCAAAAAACTATACGTATTTTGGAGGCAAGAAAATCCATCGAATATCAGAAAATCAGTCGGTGCTCTAATAAAGAGTTGTCCATAAGTAGGATCTTCCTTCGTTACTGGACTATAATTTGGACAACTTATGCAACCACTCCTTGAATATTAGCGTTAACATCTGTACGAGCTGAGAATAGCTGCACAAATATGGAATTTGATTGGAGTCAGTTTCATGAAAATGGAGGAGATTCGTATTTATCAATCACCTGGGGATAAATGTTCTTCACTACTACTGTACAACTGAAAAGCATCATCAATCCGTCCTTGCTCATTTTTTTCATGACACCGGCGTTGAAAACATTGCTCGCATCATATTCAATAATAAAAGATGTCAAATCTCGCAAAAACTTGGCCGCATCACCTTTCCACTCATCTCTTCTTCCATTAGAGAACTATGAACTAGTCGGTCATTCGATAGTACCTAGTTGGACGTATCCAATCTGCCCATCCAAAGTGATGTTGATCAGGTTCTTTATCAAACCATACTAAGCGCTCTTTTGCCATACTTGTGTCACCAAGCTCTTAGGAAACCCAACCCTCCAGAGGTGGTGTGTTCTTAAGAGTACTTACGACTGTTTTTTCATTATTTAACTGAATGATGCACATTCGGCACCACACCTACGTTCGTTTCCCAGCCAGAGTTTCGGTTTCCCACTAACATCCGAATGAATCAGCGCAGCTTACTTGCTTTCGTCTGTAAGTTCAAATTACCTGTGAGGTGGGGACAACCGTGCACAGCTTGTCTGTCTCAGTATTGCATCTTGAACGGGACAGTAAGATGTACCAAATAGCAGATTCTTGCACACATTCACCCACGGCTTCTCGTGATCGATAGACGACGGAGTGAAAGCTGGCCAGCCAGGCTACCTGTTGATTTCGATGCTACTAACGGTCTGCCCGCAACGAGTCAGAGGCATGCTGTTGAAGTGTGCCGGCATTCTTGGTGTTAACCTTAAACACACGCAAACCCACCGGCGTTGTAGTCATCAGGAGGCAATGACTCCGACGCCCTGGCAATTGGATAATTGATGGGCCTGATAAGGCCTTTATTGAATTAACCGACCAGATCCACTGTTTTTTTTTGGCTGCATCACTACTTGGATAGTGTAGGAGAAAAATGAGTGAAACTCGGGCAGCTGAGGATACAGGCAGGGCTTTGTTTTGACAACGGATGTCAAAGTGTTGGAGTTTATACATGGTAAGATGTGTGGCTGTTCGACAATGTGCAATTCGACCAGTTTCATTTCCACCGGTGAATGTAAGGCTCGCGGTAACACAATATTTAATGAACTCTCGACTGAGAATAAAGTGGAGTTGGCTTTGTTATTCGGTCAACTTCAACAAAAATGAACGCCCACGAGTTGCACAACCGCGCGAAGGAACTAATACTAATAACAGTAGTAATAATAATAGTGGCAATAATAATTTTTTCCAGTTACCATACGTTGAAGGTTAGTTCATACTGCTTACGTTAGTGTTCTAACAAGTTGTATGAGGGGTTGTCTCACAACACGGTTAGTTAATGAGCTTTTCGTTCTGAAGTTTTTTTCGTCTTGGCGGCACGCTTCGAATTCTTTGGATGACCGACAGTGTGCCCTCGGCTGGTTGGCTCAATAATGGATATCCACAGCCTGTGACTCGATAGTTTTTGACGATCATTTGCACATTTTCTGATCTGTTGGTATGCAAATCTTGTCTCTGGCCATGTGCATACGTACAAAATGTGGTGAGCATTCAGTGT
This sequence comes from Paragonimus kellicotti, assembly GCA_014220965.1. NCBI lineage: Eukaryota > Metazoa > Platyhelminthes > Trematoda > Plagiorchiida > Troglotrematidae > Paragonimus > Paragonimus kellicotti. The sequence goes on from LOND01001038.1 coordinate 64,918, forward strand.
TACGGAACGCTTCCGTTTGCAGATAGACATCTGATGTCAGTGTCGCTTCAGATCAAATGTGTTACAACAATCTTGCGGCATTATCGAACTTGATGTTTTGGCGCTTTTCCTTCACAATCGAAATTTACCGTCACATATCAGAATAACTGGTTGTCACCAAACAGAAGCACATCGTTCATTGGTTGGTAGTTGTGAGCCTGAGCAAGTACTACCTCGTAACCACCTTTCGGAAAAATAGAACAGGGGAATGAACTTTGGCTTCGCGTATCAAAAATGGCGAGACCCCTTAAATAACACAATTTTTGTGAGAATCGCTGTTTGTTTCCATCCATGTATGCTGATAAACCTCAACGAAGATGGATTGAGATAATATGCTTTTTTATTCTCTGGTAAAAAGGCCGTAAGTTCGAGAAACTTTGAATTAGCCGGCCAACCAATCCAGAGAATGTTTGTGTCAAGTATAGACTAGGTGTAGAAATACCTGGATCCAACTGTCTCAGATATGTATAAAGTTGGGGACCTATAACAGGATCGTAGTCCACAAGCAAGGATGACCAGATTTAGACATACAGTCTAGGGGACGCGTTTGGATGTACTACAGACCAAAGATACTAGATATGAGAGATTTAGATGTGTGATGATCAGTTCCGTGACTAAAGACCACGTTCGAATAAACACCGTTTTTGCTGTCATCGGAAACGATTCTAATGGGGCTACTCTGAACAGCTTTCGTGATACTGTTCCAATAAGTACTGCTTGTTAAACCCTGTCTTGTTGGTAATCAGTTGGCTTTTGTGAACCTCAGCCACGAGCATCTGAGTTTCTCTTTTCTCTAACTGAGTGGTTTCGTCCAGGTAACCAACTACTCCTAGTTATTTAATCTGTATCCTAAACGACCTTTTTAATATATATATATATATATATATATATATATATATATATATAACATTTTCCTGCAAGAATATATATGGTGCCATATAGCGTGGAACGAATCGAATAGTATATTAAAATATTACATGTGCTACATGCAATCGTCACTAATTACAATCTCGTGACTTATTCAACATCGGTTCTAACGACAGATGTTCTAACATCAACCAGAGAGAAACGCTGGGTCCACAGGAGCAAGCATCTAACTATTCTTTTCCTATTCCAGTGCATTGCCTGCTCATTGCACTACCGATTCCAACCGATTACGGTTCACACAAATAAGTTATTTCGAACCAAGCGAAAATATTTTGTACCAACCACTCACCGGAGAGAACGATCTTAGGTACGTAAAACTGTGTTAGGCGAGAGGATTCTTACATTACCCTTCTTGAGTATAAGTTGTATGGTATTCTAGTTGTCCATATGGTGCGTCCACTCTACAAGAGTAATCGCGCGCAAGTAATGACTGTGATGTGAAAATAATCGCCGAAGGTTTCTTGTTGGAACAGACCTAGGTCTGTGATAGAAAACACCATGGATACAGAGTACGTCCAACTTTTTGTAGATGGGTCCGAGTCTTTTATTTTTACACTTTTAGAACAGTCTGTCAAACACCACGGTAGTTTATCAAATGCTCTCTTTGTGAGTGATATAGTTTTGCTTGAATGAACGCGATTTCAAATTGTTGCAACGTATTGTCAATTGCGTGTTCAGGACAAGGGTCCTTGATACATCGATGCAATTCTCGATACTCCAAGGGTGTTACTATGTGTTTTTTCATCACCATGTTAACAACCGCTGCTCACCTATCTGGAAATCCTTGACATCGGTAGAACGGAAGAAGTCTGTTGTCACAATAAAAATGTTCTAGCCGTCACAAACGTTTGATGTCAATGAGCCCAGAATGTTTATCAACAACTCTCCCATTTCGGAGGTGGAGATTGGTTTAATTTGTTCCCTCCTAGCAGGTCATTTTTCCAGAAGTTGACAGAAAGCAGGCAAACTACCAAACTGTCTATTGTTGTTCACAGGTAAGGTATTTGGTTCGGTAAAACATGACGCACCTGATTGGTGACATTTCATAACATTTTGTAATCTGTTTCCGTTTCATTTTTACAGAAATAGCTAGTTCTTAAGGAATGCTCCGTCGAACCGCTACATAAATATACTTAAAAGGCCCTACCATGAAGTGTTCATTAGTTTAAGCCTTTTGTGTCCTATATTTGTTGGGATCATCGCTTTGTTCTCAATGGCTCGATGATCCACCAGCGATCATATTTGGATATTGTCGTCTCTAAATATCGCTTGGGTAATTTCAACCTCAGTGGTACCATCTTTTGGGTTTGAGTGCTGGTATGATGCTACGGGTAGTGA